>PNEQ01003240.1:0-23467 GCA_003012365.1 Medauroidea extradentata
TGGAAATAATTTGCTTGCAATATTGTTATGTTAGTAGTGTAGGTATATTTGTATATTACGTAAAAAATTTTTTTTTCGTAATTAGTGTACTGCATGTTTTTTTTTTAAATTTAAGTACAGGGAAAATGTATCATTTGACAGGGAAAACAGGGAAAACTCAGGGAAATTTACTGAAACAAATTGGTGGGAACCCTGTTATGAAATTTTGAAATTACCGGAAATTTGTATAAAAATTAAAAATTAAGGCCTCATAAAAATCAAACGTAACAGTATTATTGAATACATTTCAAAGATAATTTAATGCCATAGCAGGAGTACACAATACACAGCTTACTAATTAACTGAGGTTGGACTTCTTGTCCTATAGAATGAACAAGCGACAAAAATATGTACATGTTTGGAAGGCTGTATTTATGTTATTTAAAATGTAAAAGCTTGACTAGTTTTCGATGGATGGGCAAATGATAAACAATTGTGACTGGTTACAGCCTCATTGTGCCCATGAATTATCTCATAAAATAGCTGCCTCGTAAAATCCAGTACTCGTTAAATGGGTGTTAAGCCTCACTGCGCCCATGAATGATCTCATAAAATTACAGCCTCGTAAAATCCAGTACTCGTTAAATCGGGGTTAAGACTCATTGTGCCCATCAATGACCTCGTAAAATCGCTGCCTCGTAAAATTAGGGTACTGTTGTAACTTTGATATACTACTAAATTAGGCAGTGTGACCAGTTAGTTAACGAAGTACCAACTTGAGCATTCAGCGACTTCCTTTTCCCGTACAGTCCTGACACAACTGGTATTCTGTATCAACAGTATACTTCTCAATGAGTTTCATCTGTATACTTGGTATGTTACTACTGAATGAAGAGATTTTGGTCAGCACTTACCATCTAGGTCTTTAGCGCTGGTGACAGGCGACATAATGTGAGTATGGAGTAGCGCCAGAATGAGGAGTCTGGGGAAACGGAAGATACCGGAGAAAACCCACCAACCAGATGCATCGTCTGGCACGATTCCCACATGCGAAAATCTGAGGACAGAACCCTCCGGGAATCAAACCCGGATAGCCTTGGTGGGAGGTGAGTGCTCTAGCTACTGCACCAACTACGGTCCCTTATTATTACTGAAAACACTGGATCCACTGGAAGTGTTTGTTGCAGGCCGAACCTGAACAGCATCGTGGACAGTGTCTACTTCTTCGGCTCGTTCTTCTTCCTTCTGGGACGGACAATGATGGTGACTATGTTCGCAGCGAGAGTGAATGACGAGAGCAGAATGGCACTGCCTGTCGTGTACAGCTGCCCGTCTGAGAGCTACTGTGAAGAGGTCTTGCCAGTGTTCATTTCGTTATTTGTTTTTAGTAATCCTAAGGTTCAGATTCACCAGTTTCATTTAACTCAGTTTTAACTATGTGAAGTTAAAATTTTAACTGTGTTTAAGAAATTTTCTTTCATCATGAAAATTAATCAGTTAACTAACTGGGTTTTAGGTAAGTGAAGTTAAGTACTTAACTTTTGCAGAATTGCATGTGTCAACAAGGCAGTGGCCAAGATTCAGCTACTGATTAACGACTTGGGTGACTGAGGAATTGGTTGAATCACTTACATTGCCCGGCGCCACTGTACAAGTCTGATACCTGGTAGAGCTGGGTTGTAGGCTGCTCGCCAGACGGCCGTATTCTCGTAGTCGTCGTCATTTCTGGAGTCGGTTGAAGACGTTGGTACAATCCGGGATCACTATCCGTCTGTAACAATGCTGATGGAGGTTGAGCCTCAAGGCTGGTAACATCGAGGGGCACTTACTCCCTCTACACTCTGCTTGAATAGAATGGCCATTTTTGAGCACAATGGGGTTTATCCTCGGAACATCCCTGGTTGGGAACACTGAAATTATTCCTCCATATTTGCCCACAGAACATGGTGTATGCTGCAAAACGTGGCAACAGCCAACAATGGTATAACACGTGGAGTTAATATGAGAGGGCACAAAACCTCTCCCTGCGCATGTGGGTCCCTGGTGTTAAAACAAAAACAAACATTCCGGTACTTTACGTAAGCTGACTATAGAAAACTAAATGATTGGTGCAAAGGTGCAAAGTTTGAAGGCCCCAGGGAATTGCACAGCAAGACTTCATGCATACGTCCTGCTTGTTCAGAAGTCAGGCGAAGGCTGAAGAATGGTGTCGGGTGGGAAAGGCACGAACACTACATTTCGCGCCAAACTTATGTGTTTGCAATCCTACATGCTAAAACACAAAACCCTGTTGCGAAAATTAAAAAATAATAAACAACGACCACTCTCCTGCCCTTTCTTACAGTTTAAGTCCAATTTAGGGCGCGTTCAGGAATACTTGAAAACCTACAACAAAAGACACTAGACAAACTAAAGCAAATAAGTAAATTATACCATGAAAAATTAGACAGTCTGATCTGCTCTTGAAATTACTAAAAACTTATCAGTACAAAAGGTGCATAAACAAAAATCAGTTACTTTATTTTGGCACACGTCTGATAGCAGTTTGTCTGGTTTTGAAAACTTTAGGTCCTGACCATTGTTGGAAACAAAGTTCATCCAGCGATTTAATGCAGCGTTATTTGCACTTGCTCGGATAACAGTGTTTTTTCCTTGTCTGGATCTACAGTTCATTCACAGAATTTCACCTACAATGGCTATGTGTCGGCAAATTTGCGTTCAGGAAAATGTCTTATTCACGCGTCTCCGGCAGTATGTCACCTGTCCCAGCGACGTAGGGAACAAGACCATTCCTGTAGTGCTCCAGCTGATGCTCCAGGCAAATGGGTGTGCACGGCACACGTCATGGTCTGGGAGTTTTTGTCTCATTATCCTTGGATATTCTGTGCTTGTACACAAATGTTGAGTAAGTTGAGGCTATAACAGGCATATTAACATCTGTGAATATACGTAATTCAACAATATTTAGAAACACACAAAAAATTTGTTAAGTAAAACTCAAAAACTATGAGGAACCCAAACTCACAGGATTAGTTGGGGTGTAAAACATTAAATTTAAAAACTCTTTTAACTGTTGAGAGTTAAGATCTTTTAAATAAAATGCTTTACAAAAATTTGTCTTATATATATGTTGTAAAATATCAGTTGTGCATTGTGTATGTTTAAAAGAATTTTTGTGTGGAAAACCATTAAATTATCAGGATTATGTTTTTTGTACTAACTTTCAGGGTATTACATGCGGTTTAAAGTATTTGGTGATAAAGTGTATTTATTTTCATGCAGAAAAATTCCAGGGTTAGTGGGTAAATGCTGCACAGTAGCAAGAGTGCACACCATTTCATTGCTTGTGCTTAGAAGTGATAATGCATTTGAGATACATGCAATTTATACCCTTAGTGCTCCCTTTCTCATGTGCCTCAGTAATGCAAAATATGTAGATATGCAAGATCTTGTGTGTACAGTTTTTCAACCGAAAGTTGTATCTTTGAACTACAGGTGTGCCGGCTGCAAGCCCAGATGACGTCTGATGTGGTCTCTCTCACTGGGCTGCAGTTCTTTCATGTCACAAGGAATTTCATGCTTGTAGTGAGTATCTCATTACTACGTTGTTTTAAAGGGTATTTTCTCTCAAAATCCCGTTGGATTACATTTATTTATTTGAAAAAAATATTATATATATATATATATATATATATATATATATATATATATGTATATGTGTGTGTGTATGGTTTTGCGAATGTGGTTTTCTGTTTAATGAAACGAAAATTAAAAATATGTCACTGAATTCCATGAAATCTAAACGAAAATAAAAAATAATTGTCTAAGAGCTTGACTTTAATGAAATTTTAACTAGCATTTGATAATGTTATAAATGGTTTCATTGTGTGTTTATTTAACTCGGTAAGACACATTATCAACTACATTGCGTTGTGCCATCAGTAGTCATACTGTGAAACAGTAGTTTTGAAATATTCCTGCTAAGCAGTCATGGAAAAACAAGCTTACAGTAAAGGGCTTGCAAACATTTAAAAGCAGAAGTTGTTAGTAAACTAAATGAACATTTTAATAGAACTCACATATTCGTGAAAATCTAGAATGTTTGTTTCACGAGACTTTCATTGAATAATTTTCTTACCAAAATCGAAAATGGAAGTTTAGATTGTTCACAATCATTTTGATAATGAATGTTCGCACAACCCTAAATATAGGAATGGTACTTGAAATCAAAGCATTACACCTCAGATGTGACAGATGTTTGAACCAGGTGTCTGTAGACATCTTCTGAACCCTGAGGAATGAGATGAAGCTCTATAATGGAGAAGTGACAGAAAATGAAGGGTGGGTAAAACAGGAGTACCCTGAGAAAACATTCCAGCCAATTGTAATGCAAGTATAGTTTCTCACATGTGAAACGTTGGGGTTCAACCCTGCAGGGAATCAAGCCCCTATCATCGTGACAGAAAGAAAGGAGTCTGACCACTCCAACAGCATAGTGGGTTCCAGTTTTTTAAAAATAAATCAGTACTGTAACTCTTAAAATCATGGGAAACTGGTATTAGAACAGCCAGACTGGGAATTGAACCAGGTCTCTCCCAAAAGCAAGTCACTACGCTAAAAATCACTTGGTTTATCTTGAGCAAAATAAGCATAAACCACATATGTGTAGTAATTGGTTATTTAATAAAATTGGTCAAAATGTTTAAGCATGCACCTTGAAGTTGGTAAGTAAAAGTTGTAAATGAGATAAGTAGGCGTTCTGCCTGCAAGGGAAAGTAGTCAAATAACACGTGTATTTTAATTCTCTGGTTCATCTGGCTGATTTCTTTCCTCTTCATATCTCTCTACATACTGTTTACAACATCTGTATTTCCCTTGGGGTTTTCAGTACTTTTAAGATGGTATGGTGAAGGCTAAATTTTATATCCCTGTCAGTGAACGGATTGTCCTATTGTTTCCCAGATGATGGGAGCCATTGTGACATACGAAGTGGTGCTGTTGCAATTCAACGTAGCCAAGCTGAGCAACAAGCCTAATGAAGATGTAACTACTCCTTCCCAGCTCACTGAGTATAACTTTCCTTCAATGGGAGCTGAGTGAAACTACTGTACATTGTCAACTTTCTTTGCACAGTAGGATTGTTTATATAGCTTGTCTATTATTTGCTGCATGGATAAACTTCTCTTCTTGGTTGGAAACATAAAAAATACATTCTGCAATGACAAAGATTATTTGACCAATGTGGGGAATGTATTAAACATTTCATCCACACACTTGCTGTAAAGCGAGCATTTTGAAGCTGTGGTTATTACCTTTTTCCTTTCATCAAATTTGTATCATTCTTTGACCTATTAAAATAAACATTATGGTGTAACAAATAAATACAGTGTAAAAAATTCAGTGTAATTAAATGCTTAAGGCCACAACAAAATATATTTCCTGTTTGTTGTTCTTGTCAACATCAGTCGCCGACAAACCCCATAGATTCATGCTATGCCGGACTAAACCAGGCTGATAGTTGGATTGAACCTTGGATACTTTGTTACCATAGCAAGACTCAGCTTAATTTATTTGGTACCTACCTTTGGCGTGATAGTAAGGTCATCTTTGTAAATGAGGTAAGTACTGAACCGTTTCTAGTAATTTACAGTCAAATGATACATAGTCAAATGCAGTGTGTTGTTACTGTAATAAACTTTCCCTCCCACCATAAATTTGGCAGTTATGCATCAACCCACCTACTTTAGTAGTAAATATTTATAAAAGGGTTCATTAAATAATAAGTTTGTCCTGATAAACTGTGATTACTTCCAAAGCATTAAAATTTCATATTGCAGCTGAGAAATGAAATTAAAAACATTTCTGCTGCATTAAAATTGTTTTTATTTGCTGTACTTGTACATACAGTACATATTATAGTAATAAGAAAGTGACCTGATTTAGGCTTTATTTCACAAAATATTAGAGCTTGTAAGATTGATATATGAAAACTAAACAACTAAGAAAAGGTTGCCAAAGAAATATAAATTTTCTATTACATTCACCCCCTCCTAGGTAATTGAGAAACTAAAAGAACTTTTCTGTTTGTTTGGAGTCCCTGCTTATATACATACTGACTGAGGTACAAGCTTCATGTCTCTCAATCTGAAATTTGTTCTTAGTACATTAGGAAAGCTACTAGTCGAACTACTACTTATAATCCTGAAGGAAACGGACAAGGAGAGTGTTATGTAGGAATCATGTGGAAAAGTATCAAATTAGCACAAAAGAGTAGAAATGTAGAAAACACAAGATGGGAAGAAGTGTACCAAGAAGCACTGCAATCTATACAATCTTTTCTATGCACTTCCACACATATAGTTCCACATGAAAGACTATTTAGTTTCTCTGGAAGGTCAAGCATGGGAACTACAATTACTTTGTGGTTAATTAAACCTGGCCCTGTTCTGATGAAGCATTCTGTTAGACAATCAAAATTCGAACCACATGTTGAAGAAGTTTTACTTTTGGAAGGGAATCCTGAATGCTCACATGTGAAACTTCCTGATGGAAGGGAAACTACTGTTTCCAATGAGCATTTAGCTCCAGATGGAAGCTATTTAGAACAACAACTTTTAGATACAGACACATTTAATACTTCTACTAAATCAGTTGAAAACCCTTCACCTGCTATAAGAACAGAAGAAAGCAGCAACCAGTATTGTATGGAATCTACACAAGAAGATTCGCGTAACGGTGAAGCTCAGGAACTTCTGAGATGAAGCACTTGGTTAACGCCACCTTCATATATCAAAGATTTCACCACCTTGGAAGGGGTGAATGTAATTGAAAATTTATAATTATTTGGCAACTTTCATATAGCACAAGTCAATTAAAAACTATGTATTGAATTTGTAAAACACCAGTTTGACCACTTTAAAATCTTGCAATTCTTAGTTTAAAAACAATAGGGTGGCTATAGAGCTGGAAAACCTGAAATTATCAAGGAAATTGTGGCTACCTAGAAATATCACGGAAATTTCAGGAAATATTGATTCACCTTGGAAATTTTAATTTCAGGGAATTTCTTCACCTTTTTTCATTTTGAGCTCCCTTAAAAATCGCAAGAGGGAAAATTATCCAAATGTAGATATGATAATACCTAGTTGTCAGGTTTATTGTTATTACCGGTACCACTGAACTTTGCTGGCTGGACAACACATTAGTGTTAGGAAGGACTATCTCTACACCTACGTTGGAAATATGTTGAATAATTTCCAAAAAAAGTTTTTTTCACGTATGACAATAATCAGAAAAATGCGTAGTTTTCTGTCAGGAAGATCAGGGAATTTTTTTTGTTGCAATGTGCGGCCACCCTTAACAAAATGTGAATGCAGTATGTGCTCTAGTTTGCACAGTTCAATCAATGCTTATTGCTTCATTCTTCCGTAATTTGAGGTACTGAACCACCCTCCTTCAAAGAGATTGCTTGCGACAGCCACAAACTGCACCATTCGACATAAATTTACAAGTGCTGTTTTCATCAACAGCTAAGAAAATAATGTCAACAAAAAAAACACTAAATCTAAAAAATGCTCCCGAATGCGAGTCCAACGTGTTACTGTTGCTAAACCTCGCGCTGTTTCAACTTACCAAAATCTTTATACAGTAATATCTAAAGTTCGGTGCAGAAAATTTTATAACAGGTTTACAGTATCGGTAGTAGAAAATTAATGCAATGCGTACAAGTCTTTCACTATATTTAATGGGGCTTATTCATAGTCGTTTTTGACCCGGACTAGTGCGGGATTATCGTCGGACTATTTTTTGTCTTATTCATAGATGCGGACTAATGCTAGTCCGAGGATCATCGTGCGTTAGTCCGGTCTAACTTTTAGTCCGGACCAAGGGTAGGTTTAACGATAGGCTAAGTCGAAAATTAACATGGCGGACCATTACAATATAAGACGAAGTCTGTGTTATATACGCTGCTTATGGCATATAATGGATATTTTACGCTAAAAAACTTATTATACGTCTACATTGATAATTTATTTAGTCATAAGCACTAGTTACTTAATTTAAAACGGTCAAATTCAAACTTTGTGAGAAAACAATCACGTATTGCGTGTTTATTGTACCGTATAAGACATTTACGTACAGCAATAATATTTTATCAAGCCTAATAAGATGGGAATTATGTACATAACGAAAATAATGCAGTTTTCTTATTTTATAAGTGCATTTATTCTGTATATTCTGTAACGTTAAATTCGTTCTACATCACGATAGTAAATCCTGAAATATTTTGGTATGGAAACCTCTATTTGCACAAAATATTCTTATACATATTTCCGACCTTTTTATGCGGAATTTTGCTGTTAAATTTTCTTGTTAGTTCGTTACATAATGTCAAAGCACATATCGTTCTTAATAAAATTTTGACTTGTGAAATATACATGTTTATGTATAGGTAGTGTAGATTAACCAGATATATTGATTATATTCCCCATTCTTTCTCATGTCTCATCAACAGTAGTTTAAATTATTGTTTTAAAAGGCGATTTTTTTACCACATATAAATTTATGTTTATGACTTTACTGTCAGTTTGCGGTATCCTGTAACTATTAATTTAGTAGTTTAAGAAATTAAAAAAAAGTGTTTCACGAGAGCCTCGATCTCACGACTCTAAGTTAGAAAGTGAAAGAGTTAACACTGCTCGACAACAGCCACGTTAATAGTGATATCTGTAAAACAAATTAACTTAATTTTTTATTTCCAGCATATCTTAATAAAGTGGCTTATTGATACAAAATGTACTAACATCGCACAATATATTCGCTATATGACATAACTTAAAACAATATTTCGGGGTAGATGTAATCGTAATTCAAATTATTTTTACTAGCGAATGCTTGCCTGTGTGTTAAAATGTGATGTGCGCATGCGCGAAGCATGTGAAAACAGTGTACAAGGCTGATCCCGCGACTATCTCTAGTCCGGCGGTAGTTGGCGTTTATGAATAAGGTAACACTTGGTCCGGACTAAGTCAGGACCAACCCTGGACTAACTGGCACAAGATGGTCTCAGGATCATCTCGGAACTATCTCACGACTACGAATAAGACCCAATAAGTACTACTGAGAGAAAATTCAAGCCGCAGTGATAGAAAATGCAATAAAATACATGGTTTCACTGATACAGACTGCCTCATGTAACTTTTCCATATTTTGACATTTCTCTTCTGAGTAATGTGTCTGGCAGTTTCATTGTTTGGAGCTTTAAACCTACGCATACCTCCGCAATCCTGTTTACAGATACATTTCTCAGAAGTGAACTGTCAAAATATGGAATACTTACATGAGACAGACTATTGCAATATAATAACAGTGTACTTAGTACACATTTTAACCTTGCCTGCTGAGAATTTAATCTAGAATACCTTGGTGGAGGCAAGCACCATAGTAGCTGCCCAAAGAGTTAAAGAGTTTGGCATCTAAAAAAAATTAAGAATTGTAATATCTGCAAATTAAACAATCCACATCCGCTAAATTTACTTGAGATTTTAACAAAAGGCAATTAACTGCGGGATCTAACAGATTAATCACTTACCTCTGAGTTTAAGTGCAGGTTTTAAAAATTTTGAAAAGGTCTTTAGACTAATTAAACTGCACATAAGTCATTTCTGGGATTCATTAACTTGGGCTTCAAAATTAATATAAGAGTCTTTAAAAAAAAATCCACATCTGCAGCATGGCAGTTCGCAATGATTGAGAAATACATGCAAGCATAAATACAAAACCACCAGCTTTGGTAACATTCTTTTTACTCAAACCAAGTCTAAAGAAAAATAGAGCTGCTCTTTCCACACACTTCCTCCCCAACTACATTCTGACTTAACGTTTTGTGACACTGGGGAACGTCTTTGGAGTGCATGTGGATGAACTCCCACTTCACTTTAGCTTGTGGCTAAATACAGCACAAGTTGGGCTACAATAAGTATGGTGCCTAGGAGGAAGGTGATTCACTTGACTTCGGGTTCGAGGCCCGACGACGGAATCTATATGCGCACTGCATTGTGCTATGGGTTTGGCCGGCCTTCGCCGATCTAACTCCTCTTGGCCTGCATAGGGCAGTAAGCTAGCTTAGCCTCTGCTAGGGCATTGTTGGGGTGGTGCGACTGAGTCTACCCCCATAGTAAAGGGTGATAGGAAGTGTAAGCACGCACAAGAATAGGGTAGACTGCCGCGCAAGGGCAGTGCGTTCATCACCAAGTTGGGTGCACGCGGTAGGTGCTGAAGCAGTAATAAACCGGTACTGCTGTAGAAGAGAACTTTTTCTACTAGTTAAGACTACCGCCCCTTCTGCAGGAAGATAGGAGAACCTGGAACGGCCGAAGGAGACAAACCCAACACACACGCACACGGCAGCTTGTTGTAGGTCAGGAGTAGGCGCTGCCAGTAGGGCTCCACGGCCTCACCTACATCAGGGGTTGAGCATCGCTGCATCGGAGCCGAGGCCGTTGGTAGTGTGGTGACTACAACGAGCCTGAGCTAACAGACACACATGGGACGTCCCGAATATTGGAAGCCGAGGTGGCAGCGATGTGCGGAGGGCACTCGTCGTAGAAGCTGCACCCTCCCACCAGCTGGACCAGGGGGCCAACAGTAACGGAAGCAGTAGCAAGTGTACCGTTCCCGGCAAGATTAACACCTTCGTACATGACGAGATATTGCTTCCCCAGCCCCGTATCTTGTGCTTCCGACAAGCTGCGCGAGTACAGGCCCAAACGCAGCGTCGGCGTTTGCAAGCCAAACTCAAGGAGGGATACATGATTCCCAGTGGAGTGGGACTCGAGCTGTAGAAACACGAAATAGTGCCTCTCTACCCGTTAGAATACAGGCCGAAGGAAGAACGACAATTGGAAGACGATTGGCCATTTCCTTTGGTGGAAGTGGACTACGAGCCCCCCCCCCCCCCCCCCCCCCCCCAACCGAATAACACGAATCACCCTTCTCCAAAGAAACCTGGCAAAGAAGATGGATGCCAACTGAGCCAGCCCATTGTTGAGAGTCCACCTACCCTGAGAGTTAAGAACTAATGGAACAAAAGCTAGTTGGGAACAATCCACAAACCAAACCCCTCAGTCAATAACAACATTTGTGCATTTACTACTGTGATGGGAAATCAAACAAGAAGCTCTGCAAAAAGCCGTACAATTTGGATGTTACAAACTGCTATGGCTGGCATTAGAAAAGATCACATGCAACAACATATGTGAGCAATTCTTATGTTATAAGCAGATATTTAAAATTTTGCACAGCTTTCAACATCTTGGTATTCATTCCGAGTTGTTTATTTGGAACACCAACACCTGAATTTTTCTCCTTCAGAAAACATTGCAACTGCACTATACCCTGCTGAAATTTTGGCTAACCATTTGCAACAATGCAGAATATGTTAGTAAAACCCCTTTATAACAACCTCTGCTTAATGTGAGAGTGAGTAAGAGATCTTTTGGTCAGCGCTTAACATCGAGGTCTTTAGCGCTGGTGGGGTGTGACATGAGGTGAGTATGAAGCAGTACCGGAATGAAGGAGCTGGAGAAACTGGAAATCCCCGAGAAAACTCGCCGACCAACGGCATCATCTGGCACTATTCCCACATGCGAAAATCCGACCCCGCCGGGAATCGAACCCGAATCGCCTTGGTGGGAAGCGAATGGAATGGTCTGATTACTCGGCCACCGCGGACCCCTTCTCTGCTAAATAATGACCCTATTCTCTGGATTCATGAGGGATCATTACAAGATTTTACTGTTACGTAAAAAAAGACACTATGAAAGGAAAGGTAATTTAAATAAATAAATGTCTATTGAGTATTCAACTTAAACAATGAATTAGTACTGTATTTAAAAATTTAGGTTATTTCCTTCATTAACATACGTTACGTTTTAGTATTACATAAAGCGTTGTATCTGTCGAGACATGCAATCCAATGTTTGCTTACTTTCAATCAGGGCTATCTGAAAAGAGCCCAAATATTACAGGGACAACTTTTTATCAAGTACTACATCTTGAGTACTTTGTACGGATTAAGTATCAACTTGGGATCCATTAACAGTTTCAAGTCCTTCATGAGATTCACTGATTTCTCAGACTTTCCATAATGGATGAACTTATTTTTTTTGAAACCCAGTCCGTGTTCAGCACTAATGCTGCCTCGTAGAGAAGCTGTCCAATCAAACACGGCTGGCTCCATCAGATCCACAATTTCCTGCTCGTACTGTTTAGAAGTTACGTTCAAGTGTAGGTTACCGTCCCCTGAAAATACAAGCAACGTTCACACTAACACTAGAAATACTTTTAACAACAGCAGCAGCAAATAATAGCCATTCACATCTGTTGATCCCTCAACCACACTTCATATAAAATTAACAAAAGAAAAATAGGGCAGTAGTTGGCCCAGTGGCTAGTGTTCAAGGCAATCCAGATTTGATTCCTGGCGAGGGTCAACCCCAATGTTTCGCATGCGGAAAACATAGCAGATATTGCCATTGGCTGAAGGGTTAACTCCTGCTTCCCCTTCCTTCGGTTTTCATCACTTCTTAATTGTATCACTTCACTTTATGTCCTCCTCAAGGGCTCGGCAGATACCCACAGATACGAACAGTCATAAATCTGCCTTCAGGGTGTGATATCCTACACTCAAGTATCACCCCCACCCCTAAATTCAATATTAATTTATTTAAAATAATATATTCTAAACCATAAGGTAAATTTGTTTTGATTACTACACAATACAGTCAACTCCCGATCATCCGTGTTAATTGGTGCTGCGCCACGCACTGATAATCAGGAAACACGGATAACCCGAAAATAGCACATATGTTGGCATAAAAATGTAAAAAAAAAAATTGAATTTATAAATAATTAACTCAAATACCATAATGAGTAATGGTTTTTACCTACGAGTAACGTATTTCACAACCATCCAACCAAAATAAATAAAAGTGTATCAGGGGTGCACGGTAATAACGAGAATATATGATGTTAAAAATTAGTTAATCCACTCTTGCGCGACCTCGTTAATCCATTCTTGTGCGCAGGAGTTGACACACTGACGTTCGAAAAAAGGTTTTTTCGCAAATAATTTTTGGTTTTACAGTGTTCAAAGTTGCACGGATAATCCAAAAACCTGTTAATCGGGGCACGGATAATCTGGAGTTTACTGTACTGTATATACGACATTTTCAAAACATTGAAACAAATACTTCTCAACTGATCCATATAGTTCACGGTACAGTTCCCCGTCCTAACGTACAGCAGGCAAATAAAACCTTGTGTTAACTATGCCTCAAAATGTTTATTTTGGGGCCATTTGACGATTAAATAGATCATTCTAGTTAGATATTCATCACCTTGCTTTGACCTATCCATATAAAGTTATCTTCATTTTACGGTAGTAAGAAACAGTGGTCATTTATTAAAATATGTGCACATAACTTTCCTGGATAAATGGATCAATATAAAAAAAACATGCTAAATCACTACCACAGATTTTTATAAAGCAATAATTTAAAATAAAAAAAATTAGCTCAGTATAGATAAGAAGAATAAAGCCTGTAGAACAAACATAAGCTGCAGAATAACAGTGAACATAATTCTAAGAATTTTTTTATTTGTCTACTGTATATAATGAGAAAAGTCATGTCCATTGCATGTCACAACCTACAAACTCTGTGCCATAATGTACTGTCCAAAAAAAACTGCCTATTTAGATTGGTGGCATAAGTAAAAATATGATTTAAAAACACTTTTATTTTACTATTTTGTTCATTTAAATTTTTTATTTTAATTCTGCAACACTAGAAATATTTTTCACAAGGTTTGGAGTCAAATTCATGGACTAAAACAATACTCACAAAAAAAATGTATTATGTTACATTACTATGATGTGGTGATAAGTTCAAAAATAGAACAGCTATTTTGTGTATAGAAGCAAAACGTGTACCATAATGCTGTCCGGATATGATTTATTGTACATTTTATTACGATTTTGAGAAGTGTTTTTGTGAATTTAACATGTCTGTAGCACTGTAGGAATTAAGAAATTGAAGTACACACACAACTATTTTCAATATATGTGTGGTATTTGACAGCCAAAGATAACTTGAGTGCACTTTATATTTTTAACCTTAACATTAAAGGCATGGGCCCAAGTTTCTTTGCATTTAGCGACAATTATTTTTTAAAACATACATGGGAGCCAATATCATAAAATCGCTTCGTAACTTTGTTATGACTGATTTAAACTGCATACTCTAATTTTGTTGAGTCAGAAGACTGCAAAATAGTTGCTAATTAGTTAAATAACGAAATTTCCTTTTAATTGATAAATTAGCTCTACTCATCATACAGTTTGTCTCGAAAAATTGCATTTCATAGTTAAACCAATTTGCAAAAAAGTTATAAAGCAATTTTACAATATCGACTATCGTATGCATTTTAAAAATAATTCTCTCGTAAATTGAGAAACTCGGGGCCAAGCCCTTAAGGTGGTAATTTAAATACTGCAGTTGAATACTAGAAATGACTTGAGCGAGGTGGAGCACTAGTCAAACACTTGCTTCACATTCGGGAGGGTACCTGGTTCGATCCCCGGCTTCGACCATCCTCATTTTGGTTTACCAAGGTTACCCGAAATCACTCGAGGCGAATGCTAGGATGGTTCCTTAAGGGTGCTCACGTGATAAAAATTTCTTAATTTTACATTTCCACGACACAAACGTTACTTGTGCCTACATTTCCCACTTTTAAACCATTTTCAGCTTCCATAGTTTTCCCACTGCGGCATGCCAAAGCAAACATTTGCAAGTTACAGGAACAAAGGAATAACGAAATTCACGTGACTTGCTCAAATGAAATAATACAGTGAAAGTATGTATAATGGCCCATATGCTAATATATTTAAAACACTCCAAGTAATTTTGTAGTTTTTAAAAATTGCCAAATATAAAGTAAATTGTCATAATTTTCAAATATATTTCTTTTTAAGTACAAAGGAATTATATTTTGTGTATTTAAATCTTTTAGCATTTGGCCCATAATAAATAACTTCAGTTTAAATTATTTCTTTCGAGTAAGACACTTGGTGTTTGTTATAACCATGTCCCCATAACTTGCAAATTTTTACTCTGTCCTGTGGCTATGGGAAGACTACGAGAGCTAAAAAAAAATATAAATGCGGAAAATGTAGTCACAAGTAAAATCTATAAAATTAACACTATGCCGTACAAATATAAAATTATAAATTTTAGCCACGTGAGCAACCTTAACAGGCCCTGGCGACTCCTACTTCCGTTCCTTCATGTTCCTCTACCAAGGCCTAGTGCTAGTCGAGGGCACGTAAAATGCCAAATAAATTAATTTAATAATGACTTTCAGGCAAAGGTTATAAAATTACTGAAAATTTTTAGGCCCGAAGAAAATGAAAAATTTTGTTACAGAACACTGGTTCACTCTAGGCAACTAGTACAACACACAAAGCTTTCCATCTTCATTCTCTGCGTCATTAATTACTGCGTGACATGAAGCATGTGTTCTGTGGCAGGTACAGTACTGTGAAAGTGTGCACAAACATCTAAAACCCTCAAAAATACTTCATAAATGTATGTAACCAAAATGGCCACACTACCAAGCACCATTTGCAATTTGTTTTTCTGTATTCCGTGCACCAATTCCCTTAAAGGCTTATGAAAAATACTCAGCCATTGCATGCTATGACTAGAAGAGTGCAGAAAATTTAAAACAATGGTAACAGGTTTTTTAGAAAGAGATGAAAAAAAGATTGTAATGGGAGAAAATACTACAACAAGACAAAAACAAAAATTGGTTACAGTGCAACTCGAAAAATCTTCAAGAATTTCTGAAACATTACATAGTTGCGCGAGTAAACTCCATGCAAACATCGAGCTTCTGGTTAAAAATTATGGCTAGAGGCAAGTGATTACAGTATTTATGCTCGTGAATAACAATTTTGTACACTGCACGAATACAGTCATCCATTGGCACACATTTTTAAAATATTTCGGTGTACTGTATACAGTAGAACCCTATTATAACGTTTTTCAAGGGACCTGTAAAAAAAGTGTTATATGCAGGAAAATGTTAATAAAGCAGGAATCAATATTTTTACACCAATAAATTGATATTACATGAAAGTAACTCAAAATGTGACAGTTTATGTACAGCAGATAAGCCTATAATGAGAATAAATGAGACTATAGTTACTGTGCTATCAGAAACATGATGAATACATACATTGTGTGTATAATATAGGCTTTTTCACTTGTCTTCTGTAGGTTTATGATCGTCATCTGTGGAATCACAGTCTTAAATATCACTGTAATGTACACTTAAGATACTTTCCCAGATATTAATTTGTTTTTTTATAGATATTTTTAGTCTACAGCTTAGTTATATTATTTAAAATAATACAGTTAAGAAACATTTTACCAGAGTTTTGATTGTGTGAGAAAAAAGTGATGTTATATGTAGGAAATGAAAATACCAGTGTTGTTATAAGCAGGAAATTAAAGCATTATGCTTCATGGAAAAATGGTGGGACCAAAGGAAAGTGATGTTATATGCAGGAAAATGTTATATCCAGAAATGTTATAACAGGGTTCTACTGTACTTGTATAAAAATGCTATTTACATACTTTAAAATTAATTCCTTAAGGAGCCTTACTTTTCTAAGTGATGCATCTGTATAATAGGTTGTCTTGTCTATGGACCATGTCATGTCCGTGGAGATGGGTTTCGTACTTTTATACACAAATTATTGTTGTTATTGAAACATTCAATCTGCGCCAACATGCTAGTATTACTAGGTGACCAACCTGCATCTAAATATAATAAATTCAGTTTATACAGCAATTAAAAAAATGCAATCAATCAAGCCATTTTTTTTATATTGATCCAAATACAAGTCCGTAAATATACAGAAGGATATGGCACAGCAAAAATTCTTGGCATACACCTTAATATCAAACATGGTTTAAAGTTTTATAGGTAATTCACGACAAAGAGAGCACTTTTGAAGATAATCTTGCCTTGAATAATAACTAAAAAATTATATTTATTGTAATTTCAGACATTAACTTAACATTTGAGCATGGTACAATCTATACAAAATTAGTGTTCTTAGGTTTCTTCATTTACATTAAAATTGGCAGGAAACTATAAATTATCTGAAAGAAAAAAAGTAAGTAGGGTTTCAAAAGTGCTTATTTTATCCTGAATCAAATATGAACACCACGTATGTGAATATGTTGAAATTAATTAATTAAAACTAACCTACTACACTAAATATTAACTTTGATTTAGTATTACTGGTGACTCACCAATATGGCCAAAGCCGCAGACACGAACCACCTTGGGGCATTGCTCCAAGTGTTTCACAGCCTTCAAGACAGGCTCGTAGTAGCAGGTGTGTGGGAACGTCAGATCATACGAGTACAGGAAGCCATCAGCCGCTAACGCATGGGCAATCAGATCCCGACACTCCCACAGGAACTAAAGGAAAATAAAGTGTGTAAGACACGCTTATTCCCTTCCGTCAATTTGCCAAAGTATGACCAAAGCGCAATACAAGCATTGAATATATATATGCCTAGAAATCATGAAGGTGTATGTTTTAGTGTAAACATTTTAGCAGCTGGATGTGTTGCCTCATTGCTAGATTGTGCCTTGGCCGTCCCTACTCAAATTACTCTCAACACTAGAGCACTTAATACTTGCAAGTTTGAGAGTTATCTCCAGTTCCTTTTTTTTAAATCAACTGTGCTCTTCATATTCATCTACTGGTGTTTTATCTAGTTCTCTTACTGCCGTATAGAGTGAATCCTGTCAACATCTGGTGATGGTAGCTACCACAGTGGTTTATATGTTAAGTTACACAAAAAATTTTGTTTCCTTTTGCAGTATTAATTTTAATTCATAATATTGCATTTTTGCCCTTCTGACACTAATATTTAACTTTAGCTTCTTCTAATCTTTGTTTATTTATTTCAAATATTTGAAATACACCTTGCAATTTTGTTTGTATGGTTTTGAGTATGCCGTTTCTTCTTCCGTGATTTTGGAAAAACGACAGTCTGTACAATTTGGAATGGTCACTAATTTACTACCAGAACTAGGTCTAGGTGGTTATTGTGACCATTGCAAAGTTTTGCTACAATATTCTAGATGAAATGAAGAGTCCTTACCGAACTATACAGTATTTTATTTTAGTGATTCTTAATTTTGAGAAAATTCAATTTCTGGTATTCAGTAGAAATTAAAGAAATACTGTATAGTAGCGTGACTAGTCAAAGATCACTTGCTGAAAATCGCACAGAAAAATTTTCATTGCTTGACAACTTATGTACCCATAAATATTCAATGTTCCAAATTCACTGTGGACAGAGTGCATTAATTTTGCGAGGTGACAGCTTATAAAAAATAATTCAAAAAGTTGTTTGAAACTAACTGTTAAGTGGATATAGTGGAAGTAATGCCACCCTGAAAAATGACTTTAAAATGTACGGTAATTGTCTCTCTCTTCAACTACATATAAAATAAAAACACTTTGATAACACACAATGTTACTGTCTAAACAATGAAGTCAAGTAGTTACTTACACATAATTTTCATGACAGTTGTACAGAACTGTACCACATAATAGCCAACATTACAGAAGTACACACTACTTGTCTGATAGCCAGTGTGTAGGCCACCAAAGTAGTATATAAAGTTCTTTATTGTTTGAACTGTACTGTGTCTGTTTACTGAAGAACTCAGACCCAATTAAAATACTGTAATACATGTCAGATGCTCTTCAGATATTCTACCACACCTGCTTACAAGTTGAAAATTAGTTTCATCACAAACAGTTGTTCAGAGTGAACACATACAAGTTTACAATGAATATAATGATACCCTGATGATATCTAATCTCAGAAATATAACTAGTACACCAATGTACAATAAAAATTTCTTGCTTAAATTTAATTCACTTACATTTGCTTCGCAACTGCACAATTTTTCTTTAACTACACTGATTCATTTAGCACTGTTCTAAAACTAAACAAAAACAAAGTCGATCTGTCACCCAGTAATGCTGGAACAGACCAAACACTGTTTTGACTCAAGCCCGACACAGATGTGTGCAAGTTGACGGCAAACATGATCGTACGACTGACTACGTACAGTAGTGGTGGTAAGAATAGCCACTAATCCACTACATGCATTGCCTGCAAGCCAACCACCAAGAGGGACTTGAAAATGGCAGTATTTACAACTGCAAGATGCAGTAAATTGAAACATAAAAAGTGGTATTTTCATGTCAACATTTTATCTCAAAATTTCACAAAAAATTTTTTGCAAAGATTTAAACATCATTTAGGAATACGAGAAAACATATTAAAGAAAGTGAGGCCAGTTAGGTTATGTGACTGACGTATACAAAGTACCAAGAACGACATGAGCCTTTTCTATTAGAATTCTGGATTCTAAGAAATAACAGCTAAGTATTTTAAAACGGATTTTTTTCATATAAAATTAAAAAGAATGTGTATTACGAGTTAATAGTTTGTCAACATGCTAAACAGTTTTTCTCAAACATGCACTTTCCTGTGATTTATTTAATGTAATATAAATAAAACATAAAGTAGACCGAACTTACATTCTATAAATTTATTCATGAAATGTTGTAAGGCCTCGCTTATTAGTTTTGCAGTAGTTTTGAAAATATTTTTTTAAACAATTTAACACATACTTTCTATCAAAAATTCATTCTTAAAGTTTTGACACTTATATAACTTAGTTTGTATTTGAATTTTTTCTGTTGCAATACACCAAACTGATTTTTAGATTTTTGCCCCTGAACACATATCTAGAGGTCAAAATAAGCCAAAATGAAGCAAAATAGTACATTGTTTTAAAAAACGCTCTGGCAAAATTGTGTATCATATGACTGTACACAGTCCGAAATTTTTTCAAAGCATTTGGTTAAAAAATATTTGAGTAATTTGCAATTGTTTGAAATACATGAAGGATCATGGCCTTAAATGTGGAATGTTTAGTTTCTCTTGTGGAATATTTGCTTTCACAAACGTTTCCATTACACATTTCCCAAGATATACTACAGTTTTCTTATTATTTTCTACTTTACTATCCCAAGAGAGAAAAGATGTTTGCAGCAGAAAATTTTCTGGCACTTAATTTACTTCACACTTTTACTACAAAAATAAACTCAGCCATGCTGCCACTTCCACCACAGACAAATAAAGCAGCATACACTAAAATATACATGCCCATGCACACACACATAATTTGGCCGGAAAAACACCTGCTCGCACTCTACTTCTCATAGTGAACGCAACGTGCAAGTTGTGTCCTCTAGACTTTGCGCTACGGAAGAATACAAATTAATGGCACTAGTAGTATTATATGCACTTTGGAATACTGTGGCTGTTTATTCGGATAAACGACTATAAATTCTTTGGGAATTTCGCGTGACTTACATAAACATACTGCGGTTTAGGACGTAAATGAGAAAAAAAAATACTTTGGGACGTTAACACATAGACGAAACGATAAATGGAAATTACAGAATAAACATTGTACAAATAAATAAAAATTCTTCAGCAGTGTTGTGTACAATTTAGTAGCATAGCACATAAACTTGTTGGGAAACGTCATGCATGGTTTTGCTCACGTTAGTGATCTCGTACCAAGGCTTGGGAGAGTTGGGTCGCGACATGAGCTCGCAAAGAAATATATGAAGTGAGAGTGGCGAATTTCATTTACACCGGTAGCACTCACGGTTGTATTTTTCTGTAACTTTCTTTTGGGCATTTGTCATCTTAGAGTCTTTGCAGACCATAAGAGCAATGGAGAAGACAGTGTACTCACCTTCGTAATATTGAGCCGCGAAGTTTCATTGTGATGTTTCTGAATTTGATGCCACTTTTGGGTCGTAAACTATTGTATAAAGTGTGAAGAATGTTTCCATCGTATAACCTGATTTTATTAATAAATACTGGCAAGCAGAACCCACATCCTCTATTACTTTGAAATGCCCAGCCGCATAATAACTGTCCTTTACACTATTAAAACTGTGACATACAAAGCACGTAGCCCATACTTGGTTCCTTATCACATATTAATTAATTTTTTTTTCTTCTCTTCTCTCTCTTAATTAAGATTTTTTTTGTTTGTAACAATTTAATCATATTAACTTATTCAAATGTAAGGATGTATACGGCAAGAACCAACATATTAATTGGGGACGCTGGAAGCGAAATTACCATTCAAACTTTATTCAAAATTTAAATTTTAACTGTTAAGGCAAGATAAAAGTAGTAAATGTTACTGGTCAATTTTATCTGATTTATATCGTGTTTGAATTTATTTTACAGATAATTTAATTTTGAACAACTTTTCTAAGGGACTTTTTCTTATATTTTGCCTTGTTTGTATTTTGAAAATTTCAAATAGGCTCTGAGCTAGCCTCCACTGGGATGGGATTTATCTAGCAGGTAGGTCAGAGTTCAGACGCCTGGAGGCACGTACAGAGGCGTGTAGGAATGCAGCTAGAGCTGCAGGTCGTTACTCAATCGACGTGAGTGGTAGTGTCGTGCACAACAAAACTCTGAAAAGGTGGTGATCCACGACCGATTTATGACGCAGCACATCCCCAATTAATAAAATAATGAATATTTTTAGCTGTTACTGTGCGATAGAAAGTTATGCAAATTTGTCTATCACTGTGTTACGTAACTTTCCTTCGATATAAATCTCAACTGATTGTTATTTAATAGAAGTTGGATCCTGGTGTATCACTCCGCCATGTGGTTGCACAAGTGAACGTTTGCCACGAACGAGGAGTCTTGAAAAGATGAATGGAGAGGGCGGAAGGTGTGAAGGTGCAGTTAGGAAGTGGGGCTGCGCAGGAAAACCAAAGGGGCGCTGGCGTAACTAGATAGACTGCCAGTGTTGGTATTGTTTTTATTGTCTTCGTTAGTATACATAAAAGAATCAATGTAACCTCTGTAATAAGTAAGAAAGGAAAGAAAGCAACTAGTAATGTGTGAAAACATCGCCTTTACAGTATTCATTAAGTAGTCAGTTCACTTGTATGTTGTGATGACTTTTGTACCGATTAGTTGAGTAGCGGTCCAGAAACGAGTTGAATTCCAGCATGCAAGCTATTTCGTGGCGAACTTGCGGCAGTGTGTAACCAAACAGTCTGAAGAAAAGTATATTCTTTTGTTGTCTTCTTTCTATAACAAAAAACTTAAGTTCGTTGTTCTCGTTGTTCTGAAGCCAGGAGTCTAAGATTATAAAAGGAACTGTATCTTGCGGCAAATCATGTTGTAAGCAAAAGCTTTACTGGAAAATATAAAGACGTGCAGCTGAGCTGGTATTTCAAATTTTATTAGCGAACATTTCCCGCTTCACTCAAATTATCACCTGGAAATATCGTCAGCACTGTTTAAGCTGCAGTTTGAATTTTAACTAAACGACCTAGTAATCTCACCACTGAGCATTCGGGCAAGTATAACTCGGACACCAACTTCCGCCACCGTCCCTGGCAACGAGAGCTTCCAGCAGTTTTGAGTTTTCAACAAGTAAGAACAACAACACCCAGCCATCCTCTACACCCCAAACCCCATAACCACCAAACTCCCCCCAGTTACAATACTATGACCCAGAGTAAATGGTGTTTTGCAGTGAACATTTCTCTATAAAAGCTTCAGTTGTCAAGCAGTGGAATGTTTCAAACACACTGTGCTTTGCAGAAATAACAGGGAAAATATTTAACGCAATATACAGATTTAAACTACAATGTGAAACAAGTCAGCAACTATTGTGACGCGTCCTTTTGCATCTGCTGCGGTCTATTGATAAAGTTGTCACTCGGCGTGGGTGTTGAGGTTATGTTATGAAGTGCTCCGGATAGCTCAGTTTGATTTAATTTCAGGGTTAACCAATCATCGTGATTTCACCAATAACTCACTTACTCAGTCAACTGTTGATTTATTACTGTAACTTTGACAGATGTTTACAAAGGGCGGTTATTTACACATCACAAATAAACCCGTCAGCTCTCCGGCGTTACCATGTCTGAGCACGAGTTCAATAAAAAAAACAAGGTAATGATCACTTATTCGTACCAACTGCCCTACAACTAACGCCCGCCTCGGGCCAGCGCCCGGCCTCAACTGTTCTACAACTAACTTCCGTCCGCCTCGGGCCAGCGCCCGGCACTCACTGTTCTCACTCACCTCCTCCTCGGGCCAGCGCCCGGCCCAAACTGTTCTCTCACGGCAACGGACATGGTAACAAATAGCGCACACGGCGGAGTGATACAACAGTATCCAAAATTCAACAAAACCAGTAAAATTACACTTAAACACATAACAAACGATTCCAAAATTTCCGTTTATAGGTTTTACAT
>PNEQ01003240.1:23567-49260 GCA_003012365.1 Medauroidea extradentata
TTGGTCCAAATACAAGAAAAAGTTATATCAACAAAAATAATTAAAATTTTACTGTGGTCAATTTGAAACCAAACAAGCCAGGAAAATAATCAAATGACTCTACTTTAAAATTCCTTGACTATATTTATATTTAAATTTTGAAAGGATGAATTTAAATTAACATGTCCCCAATTACTAGGTTATTGAATTCTGTTGCATCACACCGGACACCTGACAAACTCACCCTGAAAATGGCATATAGCCTGTTAAGAAAGATTTACATAATATAAATTTAAATAAGAAAATAAAAACACCTTTTAAAGATTTAACCAAGATGGGGAAGTGGCTGAACACTTCACACTATACATCCCTAAATGTTCCTGTCATTAATTTCATCACACTCAGTTATATCTAGCTTTAATTATATTATTATTATTATTATTATTATTATTATTATTATTATTATTATATAATGCAGTATTTCACTTTCTGAAGTTTGACTCACAATTATTTACTTGTACACAAACAATACTTATATGATTTTGCACCTTTATTATATAGTTTAAATAAGTTTAATTTACAGCTTGCATGTTACATGTCTATGTACAAAACTTGGTAACACAAGTGATCATTGTTTCAATTTACAAAAATAGACAATATGTACTTTTTGTGTATCACATTTTCATGCACCTACCTCTAAACCACATAAACATAATTATTTACATGATATTTCTACCACAATTTTGTTACTACCTACGTAATAAAACCTACTTTTAGGTACAACGGAAAAAATAAAACTACCATACAAATTGGACTGGCATTCCATGGCAATGTTTATAATCCACTACTGAAAAACACAAAACTTTTCTCTTGCAGCTATACAGTGAAGCAATAACTGACAAAGGATATCTATTACACATTTTCAATTATGGAGTTTCACATTTTGTCCTTTAAGAGAGTACAGAGAAAAAAAAATTTAATAAATAAGAAGTATGATTTCTTATGTTGCTACACTTACCTCTGCAACATTCATTTACAAAAATTACACACTTCTTCTTAGCTATTAATGATCAGAAAATATTAACTGTAGTCAAGCTTTAAAAGATCCATAATTCCTGTGAGCTCTTATGCCTCTCTGGTAAGAATTTCAAAAAATATTCTACAACAGAAGGAGTGGCAAAAAGCTGATTAACTCTTTAAAAAGGTTAGTGATAAATTTCTCGTAACATTTGAAACTTCTCAATAATAAATATATATATATATATATATATATATATATATATATATATATATATTATATATATATTAGCTGACTGACTACAGTTTTGTCCGCGTGAAATTATGTAATGTAAACAGTAACTCTGGATAAAATATGTGTTGATGGCATTTAACAGCTAGCGAACTCAATAACAGTGAACTATAAATTGTCTTAGCTCAGTGTAAAGAACGCATGCAATATGCTCGTGTGATGTCATAGTAATTACCACTGCAAAGTCTTGTACGGGATACGAACACGTAACCCCACCCCTCCCACACCACAAACTTTATACGACACCTGAGTGAATGCTTAAAGGCAGGCCGTGATAATTCTTTTGTATATACAGGATACAGTCTAAAGAGGTTTTATTTATGAGTAGGTTGGTAAAAAGAAACAACTGTTGATTTATTTCTCCGTGATCATTCTTTTTTTTTTTTCGGGAGACTGTAACATTTTACTGCTTTCCACATCCTTAATTTTCAAATTTCCATAAAATCCTGAATTTGAACTGTAGATATTTACATAAGCTTCATTATTATCAAAAAATCATCTCGATATCTCAACTGGTATAAGCGGTACAGATAATTATTTGAAAACACATTTTATTTTTTTAACAGCTTTCAAGGACGAATTTTGAAAAACCCTGAAATAACTTTTTTGATATTTATGTATGATTTATTTTAAAGTAAAAACCATTTAAATATTTCCACTGGTTTAGGAGATAAGTGGGACTACTTAAAAACACGTTTAATTTTTTTAAGAGCTTTCAAGGACGAATTTCAAAAAATTTTAAAAGTACTTTTTAGATATTTACTTAAGCATAATTTTAAAGAAAAAATCACCTCACTATCTGAAATAGTTTAGGAGAAATTATGGATTACTGAAAAAACACATTTTACGGCTTTTCACCCCATCAAAAAAATCGAAAAAATCGTAAATATGCATTTCTTTGGGAAATATTATGAACTTTAAAAAAATTATGATAGCTTTCCCGGTTAATGAGATATCAGAGATTCTTTGAAAACACATTTCACCCCTTTTCACCCCCTTAATTAACGAATTTCGAAAGATCCATTCTTAGTGGGTGCCTACGGGGCAAGGGGAAGCTTCCCTCAAAATTTCATGGTTCTAGGTCCAGCGGTTTGGGCTGTGCGTTGATGAGTGAGTGAGTGAGTGTGTCAGGACACTTCATTTTATATATTAAGATAAAAAGCAGCAAGAACATTTCTCCCCTCCCGAAAACAACGCACGTACTCTCAAAACTACCATTAAAAACTCGACACCTCTGAAGACAACAGCTGAAATTTATTTCTAACAGTTCCCAAAAAGCGAGACCTATTTCTCTGGAACACCTAAAGTATACATCGCAAAACAAGAGAAACTCGAAGGCACGACGGCCAACCAATAAGCCAGAAGAAAAAAACAAAAATGCAATTCCCTTTTTAATCCAACACAGGTCCATAACAGAACATGAAGGATAAAATATGATACACGTAGAAATAAATCTGTGCATACAATTAAAAAAACTAATGAGCAACACATCTTGCAGGCAGTGGCAAAATTTCATCCATGTAAACAACACATCTGTTACAAAATATGTGAAAAAATATATTCAATAAAACGTGTTCACTAAAGATAAATACAGTGAAACCTCTAAACATCGTATCTCAGGGTGTGATAAACATTTCAATACATGCAGACATTCAATGGCTGTAGTCTTGAAGTACAGACAAACAAGAAATGGGGTTACAGAATGTGTTCCATAGATGCGGACACTCAATACATCTGGGTTCAATACAAAGAGGTTCCACAGTATAAAATAAGTGGAGTATTTAGTCAACTTTCTTGCAGTACTTCTATCACCATGAAGACAATTAGTCATAGAGGTAATATATAGTAGAGGGAACATGACGTCACAAATATGTGTCCAACATGGTCTCGAGAGTTTGGTGTCGTTTATTTATGTTTTCTCGTCGTAAAATGCTGTCGTGGTGTTTGAAACTCATGGCGTACCTTCCAGAATATATATTTAGTCATGTTGTGACACCAAGATCTCGGTTGAAAACCTTATAGTAAGTACGTAGCTAATATTTACTGTTTACTAAAAACAGCTGGGTTAAGGAAAACAGTAACGAGGCAATCATTGTTTACATTTGTTGTTCTGAAATTTCTACGTAATTACACTGTGCGATAATATGGTAGTATGTTCTCCTTAGTTCATAAATTCATTAGGTACCGAAATAACCCAAAATAGTTGTGATTACTAAGCAATTATTATCTTGGCTCTCAATGTTATTTCAAATCTCTCGCGCATATTTCACTAAAGTCACGTGACACGTGTTGAACACACAGTTTCGTAGGCAGCTGTATAGAGGATACTCCCTCTACCCTATATTTACTCTAAGCAATTAGTAGACGTGAGGTAGCAATTTTGGAATAGAAGTTGACAAAGTCTATCCCGTAGCAAAGAAAGCAAATTAAAAGAGTTTATGTAAAATATGTGTTTAGTAAAGAGCTGCATGAAGAAATTCAGTCTTAGAAAGTTGAAACAGTTTGAAGCTGTGCTAATAGACATGTAAAATTATTATTTACAGTCACAAATCAATAATAAACCAACTTAAAATCATTATTAGCACAGTACTTCTATGGCCCAAGAGATTGGTCAGACCTCAGAACCAATCACGAGCGTTCACAGCTTTCAATATTGTAAAATGAAGATGTACCATACATAGGAGATGTCCTAAACTAAAAATTCTGTAATGGTTCTTTTTCAAGCACAACCATACCAACGTAATTTCTATTTTTGTGTGTCATTTTATTTATAGGACACAGTGGCTGAGAAAGTTACGAGACTATGCACCAGTGAGGTGCAGAAACTAAAGCAACAACAAGGCCAACCTTCCATGCTCAATAAGAACAGCATCATCTCTATTCGTGGCACACTAAACTGGTATCCAGTGTTTTCATAGAAGTCTTAAATGGTGACCCTACAATTTTATTTGTGGATAATACGTAGTAAAGGCCAATCCATGCTCCTTAGTTTTGTGTTTCACAAATACAGGTGGTATGTTTCGAGTTAATGATATAAAAAACTTTTTTATCCATTGAGTGGCTGCAAAATCATGATTGTAATAAGCGTGGTGCACTTTTAAAATTATAACAGCACAGCTTCAAGAGGGTGTTCGTTTCTTAAATAAATTAAATGGATAGGAATGTCACCTTACAACACTGTTCATGCACTAGGTAAATAGGTCTCGAGGTTATCAGCAGGCTAGTCAAACAATATAGACACACAGCTGAGATCATAAAACACCAACAACATGTTACAAATATGTATTAACAGTCTTAATAAGGCCTGGCTGGTGGTTTAGCTATCCCTACACAATGCCCAATTCCTTAACAGTCTTCATGCTTATTTTCTGTTACTGCTTCTAGTATGTCTATAACTGTATGTTATATTTCAGCAGTCTCCCGAGGGGTCTTAGAGACACTTTTTTTTACCCAAAAGCTTGCCCAGCTGCACATAATAACATGCCCTATATTTCTAATATTGTTTCCCGTTGGTGTCTTACCCACAAACCACTATGGCCAATTAGTCACGTAATGATGGTCACATGACTGCCACATTTATCCTGCTTCGAAGTGACCTATACAACTGCTGCATATTCTTCTACAGTATTCCAAATTCTATTCTCACGGGCAAAGAAGGAACTAGGCACTGTATAGTGATAACTTTGGCATCAACTTCATCCAGTCCCTGACAAAAAGCAATTCCCATTGCAGCAACATTTTTCCTTATAGCTAAGAAACACAGAACACAGACACTACAGCAAATAAACATCATATTAAAAATAGTTTACATAGTGCTCTAAATACACAGTTTCAAACCACAGTCACATGTGTAGGTATACTTAATACCCAACACATTTTTCAGCACTATATAATACAGTAGATATGGCAAGGAAAGTTTACAAACTATAAAACGTTAACAAATATACAGTTTTTACACCTAAGAACAGGCAAAACAAACTTAACATAACTATAACAAAAAATATATTTTTTTTTCTCTCCAATTGTAATACTTTAGGGTTAACCTGAAGGTCTATTGAGAGAAACTTTATATATACGTAACTGTTAAATTATGTTAATATCAATATACAGACAAAAACCATGCCATCAAAATGGTATGACTTTGTATGGGTTGAGGATTCCCTTTGGATCCATCAATTTCTTGATTTCTTTCATAAGGTTCACGGCGCTCCGAGACTTTGTGTAGTGAATGAACTTAGTCTTCTTGAATCCAAGACCATGTTCTGCACTAATACTGCCCTTCATCTTCGACACCACCTCAAACACGTAGGGTTCAATCATATTGTGAATTTCACGATCAAATTCTCTTGACGAAATGTTCAAGTGAAGATTTCCATCTCCTAAAGAATTTTACACAAAGATAATTACAGTACTTATAAGACAAACAATTATAATTTTATTACAGCAGCAGTTGGTTCAACAAAAGTAGATCCTCGATTTTACAAGACCAGGTTTTACGAAGGGTTCTGATTTTGGACTACCCTTCTTTAAATTCTAATGTAAACATTTAAAAATTTAAGGAAAAAATACAAATTTAAAAAAAAACTGTTTTAAAATAAAATGAATAATTATCATATTTCATCATTCATCAATAAATCCATTCTTTATCCAGGAAGATGTAAATGAATATAAACTGTGCAGCCAAAATTAAAGGGAGAACCATGTTTACTCATGCACGTAAAGAAAAAAACTACATTCCATACAATTTCTGAATTTTTTCACTAGTTAACATTTATTTTCTTTGATTTTTTAATATACAAAATCATACAATTTTTTTTTTATAGAATCAGGGATCTACTGTACTGTTTTTCCCCAGCCAAAATGCACAGCTCTGCAGATGAAAATAAAGTTATAGTATACAAACACAGTTAAAATTTTAATAATAAGTTTCTTTAAATATTTTTGTTTTAAAATTAGAAACTTATTTACTCATTTTATATTTATTACATTTTTTTTTACCTAATGTTCCATGTGAGTCCATGCAAATTCTCTACAAAAAATTCAAAACTGTATAATAAAGATATTGTATAACGTACTACGACAAATGTGATGTCTCGGGGACACATTTTTTGTATATACTGTATTATGTTTATATGGGAGACAATTTTATAAATGGTAGATTCATGATTTGCCATTGGCAGGTGATGTTGAGTCGCAGCTGGTAGAAGTTTCACGCACTGTGAGTGTGGAAGGTAGGGGGAGTCGAGCGGCGGCGACATGAGTGTGTGGTTAGCTGGCAACGAGTGTAATTGTTGGGATTTGGTGGTGAAGGGAGGCTTGATGAAGTTAACTTAAAACTAAATATACAGATAGTGAGCTTCGAGCAGATGAAGGACTTGAGATTATCGGGTAGGGCTGCCGTATACCTCGCTCATGTACTGCTATTCGTTATATAGCAAGTTTTTAAGGTGAGCCTGCGAGAGGGCTCCTTGACGGTCACGGCCCCAAAGAATTTAGCAGTCAAGGATCTTCCAAGGAATACCTTCTGCTGCCAAAGTGAGTCGACATTGCTGCTGTCGTGTGCTGCGGTAAGCCGACCACGTCCGTCGACAAGGCAGTGGACGCACAGGACTGTTGGAATCACGAACTATAAGATACGCGTCGACACCACGAGATGTGCTGACGAATGTCCAGCACAGTTGTTCAATTTTAATACGTAGTACTATGTGTGGGCCGTAAACTTAAAGGATTATTCAGTTTTAAGACTGCAAGGTGCGAGCCACAAACTTAATGACGCCTCCCCAGTGATTTTTCAAAGTAACTGTAATTGGTAGAAATTGTGGAAAGATGAAATATTAAATATAATTTAACTAACCTAATGGAGCAGTCTTTCTCAAAAATGTTAAAAAATATTGATTCCCCAGTTCAATTAAAATTACGGTTAACAAAGTTGTCTGTAATGATAATACCGAGAGAGAGACAGCATCGTTACCACACAGTTCCAAATAGAACAGGAGAGGGGGGGGGGGGTTCAGTACAATGCAAACTGCAGCATCATGTGAACTGTTAAAGTTGTCAAAATACCATAAATTCCAAGGTTTAACCATTTTGAGTAATATTATATAAAGTCTGCAACTTACAAACAAAATATGGTCCAATAAAGTGCACCAATCAACATCAAGTACAGTACTTCCAAATACCATACAAAACTACTGTATGAGTAAGAATTGCATAGAAGACCTATACTCTACATTTATCGCACACTATCAAAACCAGAAATCTACAGTGATGAATTAACTTGTTTAAAGTTGCCAAAAAACTGCAATGGTACCTAACTATGATACAGTATTTGTAGACAACTAAAAAGATTTTTCTGATTACTTGAAATACAAACTATAACTGTACATTTACTCAAACATTAATAAAAAATGTGACAAGCTCATATTCACACCAGTAAAGTTTACATGAACATGCAGCAGTGTTACGAAATGTCTCAGCAACTTTCCATGAGTAAAATTTCAAAACAAATTTGTATCAACATTTCCAACATCTAAAGTGAAGAAAGAAAGAAAAAAAAAAAAAGTAGCATGCCAAAACTACAGCAAAAATTTTTAACTAGTAAGAGACAAAAAAACAGTTAGTACGCTTTATCCGTACCTATATGCCCATAGCCACAGCAGCGTACAACACGACCTTGCAAATACCTATTCATCTCGTCGACAATACTGTAGAAGCTAGTGTGGGGCAACGACACATCATATTTGTAAACATAACCGTCTAATAGCATGCCTGCCGTTATTCTATCTCGCAGCTCCCACATTGGCTGCAAAAAAAAATGAGAAAAAAAAATTATCAACTTGCTGCGAAACATAACAAATCACTGAAAAGGTAGTAATGTACTACTGCACATATTTAAATAAATACACAAGTTACATTACCAAAATGGTATAAAAAATATGATTCACTCAAAAGAAAAGTACTAGCTGTAAGTATACTACAAGTATGAAAAAGTTTTCAAGACATTCCCTGCCAAGGACTGTCATGCTTAAAGATGCTGCCTACCTGACAACCCAGCCAGAGCAAGTCGAAGCTACGCATGGCAGCAATGATTTTTTATTCTTCTCTGTGTAGATCACACACACCAATGATCTTTTAGGCTACTGCAAAAACTAATTTTGAGAAGTTCGGAGCAAATCTTACATTTTGTAGGCCATTTACCTCACATTTTTATTTTAAAAAATTGCCAACAGAGCTTTGTATTTCTTACTACACCTATTCACCTCCATCTCACTTCCAAAAAATAATGTAAACCGTAAAATAAGCTGATTAAAATTATGTTTAGAAGGAATTCAACATCACAGGTTACCACATCACAAGTTAAAACATACTTATGCTTTCATTCAAAACTATGGGTTTAAAATTAGAATACAAAAATAATACAATCCGTATGTGAAACTTTTTACATGACTATCAAGCACATACGTAAGGAAAGGAAAAGTGCACAAGGCATAAGCTGTTGTGTAATTAATACAGACGATAATTGGCCGGCACTGTAAGGCTGGGATTACGATGACTTCCGTTCACTTTACTTTAACTTCCACATACGCAAGGAACACCTTGACAAACGCACTTGGACGAGACCTATTACGATCGCGCCACTTCATACTTATATTCACTTTCACCTAATGAAAAGCTTTCCTGTGTCAAGCTTTTAAGATAAAGTGTTACATGACGTTATACCTCGTGATCGCCTGGGCTAAAAACATTTCGGAAGAATTTATGTCTTCCGCTGTCATTTTTTTTGTAATGTAATTTGAAAGCAATGTTCGACAGGTTAGGCGTAGTAGTTTAGATAGCTTGTGTTATTCATCAAAGAATTCCACACACTATTTAGGTGTTAACGTAATTACCTAACAATATTTAACTGGTTTAATGATACTGTATTTGTATCTAGTAAACAATGAAAATATGTAAAGGCAGGAAAAGGCCACTAGGCTACTAATTACGTACTATAAAATCTAGATAGGAGTGTACAAGTACTTACAGAGCTGTACTGCACGTAGAGGAACAAATAATACACTTAAGGACAACGCACATTTTGCGCAAAATGTGCGTTGTCCTTAAGTGTATTATTTGTTCCTCTACGTGCAGTACAGCTCTGTAAGTACTTGTACACTCCTATCTACATTTTATAGTATTTGTATCTAGGTTACATAACCATCAAGAATCTATTAGGCTTACATCATTAACCTGGTAAAATCATGAATTTTATTTGAATTCAGTGTGCATGTACCCTTCACTTCCAAATTACTTATTTCTTAAGGTGTAGTGGTTGAAATACAATTTAGGAATAGCGAAACAATTGGTGGTTATATGTCTAGATAATTTGTAGGTACCCTATCCCGACATATCCTAAAATAAACTCCAAATTAATTTTAACCATGCTACAATTAAAAATAATGCAGGAATAATAATACTAGTGGCTGTACTCAAGCAGCTGTTTAAAAAAAAAGTTAAATTTTTATGAAATACTATTTCAACTTGGCCTACCTAGTGGTCGTATTTTCAAAATCTGATTTTACAGAATTAAATTGTTGGCCCATTTTTTGTAAACCTCTCTGATTTATTTTGCATCATTTACAGTTTTCTCTACTACGTAAAACTTGCAACGTAACAAAAATATAGGTACTTAATACCAAGAAATATCAGAATTGCTCTTAGCATATTACCTGCAATATAACCTTCAACTGCCAAAACATATTTCTTGTTATAATAGTTTTGTTTGAACTTATGTAAATGATTTTAGGAATTATAATTTCTTCATCAAAGTTTACTTAATGTCCAGATACATTTGTGGGCTGTTAGAGATAGTATTAATATTATACTCGACGACTGTTTCCACAACATTTTTCATTGCCTGCTTATGGTTTACGTGAAGGATCATAATATGACCCCTCGGTTGATTACATAGACGTGAACGTGATAACGTAGTAACTGATACGTGAACGTGAAGCCATCGTAATCCCTGCCTAAGTCACGTGACGTACTGCTCAATGATGCACTACCCTAGATGTAGACGTTATCTCATTTGGCAATTGCTCAACCCTAGACTAGTGAGAATTTAACCATACAAATAAGATGAGGTGAGAGGGTTTTACAGCCCTTTAACAACAAAGTCAAAGAGTCAATGAGGGTGAAATTAATGCCTGAGCCACAATTCGAACCAAGAACCTCACCCATTGTAGACAGGCACCTAACCCACTATGCTACCAAAGCTAGCCATACAAACAAGAAAAATATGGAGTATGGATTGGCCATGGTTGCACAAAAAACAATATAAGAACCTACGTGAAACTGTGATAAACTGAAATAAGATTCCACTATGCCAGTGATGTACAAATTCTGGGTTTTCAAGTTAGTCGTAATATATACGCACTTCTGCAATTTTGTGTCATCCTCTGTAATTAAGTGTATCTGTCAAGTACCAACATGTAAGTATAGTGCGGAGCTTAAGTATAGTGCGGAGCTGAGGAGAAGGCAAGGCTCAGGTATGCGGCTGGTGGTGGGGACAAGTGTAGCGCTATGTGGCCCCCCCACCACCCTGCCGTTTTGCCTTGCTTTATCCTGAGCTCCCTACAATACCTGTGCTTCTGTCTTTTGTGCATACTAAATACAATTTATATTAGATATATAAACTTGCACTTCATTATCATTTATACATATGCATTTATTTATACGACCACGTTAGTCCACAACAAATAATATATATATTTTTTTTTTTTTCAGAGAAAAAATAACAGTAAATCCATTTCCTGCCTGACCATCTCGGGAAACATTTCTCGAACATTTCACAAAACGTTAGGATCGCGTCCAGCACTATCGAAAACACCTCATACTCATATTAACTTTTTTTTCAAAATTGTTATTCCTGTAGCAATGTTTTCTTCTTTTCACCGCAGAAAATGGTTTCATCCTAAAGCGATATAATAAAACATGATAGTCCCTGACCTAACATAACTTTATCTATACAGTGAACTATTGTAATTGCTCTAATCAGGGCTCTGGTGTAAGCAGCAACTTGAATAAGTACAGTAAAACCTGCTAAGAAGTTTCTGAAGGGACTGAAAAATTTAAACTTCTTTGCTGGGAACACCTTATTAAAAAGGTCAAATTACAATTGTACACATAAACATTGTAAAATTAATTCAAACTTATTAAGGGAGAAAACTTCTTAAGAGGGTTTCACGTTTTAAAAAAAGTCTACAAGCAATTTAGTAATTTTAATTTATCCATTTTAACATTTTAAGATATTTCACTTGTTTACAAGAGAACATTCATCAGTCCTTTCAGGAAATGTCTTCATAGAATACAAGAAAATGAAACAAGAGTCAAAATGTATAAAAAAAACCACATATCAATACAAGAGACAAAATAATTTTTTCTTATTTGTTAACAAATATTAAGGACTAAATAATTTTTTGAGATCCTCATGAATAACTGAAAATAAATAAAGAGTAAAACTACAAGAATAAAAATAGTATAATGTATTCAGTTACAATATGAATCAACACCAACATTACAAAATACTACAATGGTTTGTACAAAGAGTTTGTTCAAAACATTGTGTTCGAAGTATTTTCCCTTAAAATATAGCCCTTTTCTCAATATTATATTGCAGAACATTAAATTGTTTTGAATAAATTTTTTTCATATCTTAAAAGTATCATATTCAAGGTACATCATTATATCTCACAAACCAGCAACTAAACTGATGAGAAGGCAAAATTATTCCAAACTTTCTCAAGCCAAATCTTTCAGTTTAAAAAAAAAAGTTACAAAATTATCAAATAAAAATTTAGAACAAAGGGGTGAGAAGTTAAAAAGACCACACTAAGTTACATACTGTATACAGAGCAGCCATAGAGCAAAATACCGGTAACTGTATTCACATGCATCTGCAATGATTTCTGTGTTTAGTTTACGATTATACTTTATCAATATCATTTCATAAAAGTGTCTTCCATTTTTTTCAAATCACAGTTTCTAAAAAAAATGCAACACAGATGCTTAAAAGATTTTTTTCATAACATAAAGCAGTAAACATACCTAATAATAAAACTCCACAAATAAATGTGTAAAAGAACACCACTATAAATATGTATCTCAATACTACAGTTTTTTCTCTTGTACTGTATTACAGAAAATGTTTCCATCCGAAAATCATTAGTCAAAACCAGTGTGAATTTTAAATGGAAGTTTGATGTTTTAATGTCTAAAACAGCCGTAAACACTTCTAAATATGTACTGTAAGTATGCTACTTCAGTAAAGCTGCAATTTTTTTGTTTTCTTAAAAGAATGGCTATGCAAAACAGAATTATTCAATTCATATATGTACAAACAAAATTTTTTCTGTGCAGCTTAAAACACGGGAAGCTGTCACAGATGAGGTAACACAAAATACGTAACTATGAATACAATGTGTACAAAATTCTTTTGGTGTATGTAATCAAACTTCCTTGCCACAAATTTTTACAACTATTTTTTTTTTTCAACAGCAGACTTAAGTTTTAAAATCTTTTTTCATAGTACCTATATGTACGGCAGTACATATTTACAATATTTGGATAGAAAAACCATTATGCCACAAAACATTTCAATCTGCTACTCACTACAATTCTTTACTTCATTACTTTATTTGAAATATCTGTCAATCCAGTAACAAAAAACCTAAAATATAAAAAATAAATAAGTAAATAAATAAACAAACAAATAAATAAACAGACATAAAAAAAGCTTGAAATATGTACATTAATGGGGAAATATGTATGAGAATGAAAAACTCAGGCACCATGAAACTTGGCATGAAGGAGGTATTTATGCTATTCAATTTTATTCTAACTCACCAATGTGCTGCAGCGCAACAAATTCTATGCTGGTCAACTTATCACCATGAAAATTGGTACACAAAGGGTCGATTGCAGTCTCATGTGAGAAAATCTTGCGGTAAAAGTGAAACTAAGGAGAACTTGCGTAAAATATGAGAATTTTTCATCTGCATTGCACAGTCAGGAAATTGAGATATCTCATTTGAGGTGGAGTGTTAACACAGTTAACATAATATTCACGAGAAAAATAATTTCTCTTTGTGCATTTACTTGAAAATTTAGCTAAAATGTATATTACTGTATTTTCCATTTATAATGCACAAAACTTACATGACAGCAATTTGATGATTTACATTTTGTGTTTCACATACTGTAAAGTTGAAAAAAAAATGCAAAATGAAAATGATAAAAATATGCCATAGATTCTGTTCATAAAATGGTATTTTAACCATTTTGTTTGAAAACAAAAGCACCATTAAAAACACGACACGGAGAATATTTAAGCAATATCCATTTTGCTATAACAATAACTCGCCAATAGATGACGTTGCAATATATCAACTTCTGTACCGTTCAACAGGAGAATATTTTCGCAATATCCATTATGTTAGATAGATGAAGGCCTGTAAATGGTTGTAGTGTCTGGCCTAGTATTGGTAGGACACTACTAGGTTATGTTAGTAAGCTACAAAATAATAAATACATAGTACAGTAGTTATAAATGTCAAACATCAAACGTGTAAATCCTGCAGTCTCAACATAAACAAAAAAACATGGCACATAAAACAATAGTTAACAATATTTTTTTAAAAAATAACCTTGTTCAAATTATAATTTATGCAGTTTTCCATAAGTGTATTAACCCACTTGGCTCGATGCTAACTTTCCACTACAATACTGTGTGTATAAATGTTGTTTATTAATGTGATGTTTCTATTATGTTACGGTAGAACAAACGAAGCACACTTTTCTATTAGAACAATCTCATGTTGTACGTGGTAAATTAAATAAAAACATAGGTCATGACAATAAAAGTAAAAATGTATGTTAAAATACTTATCTTAATAGTTTTGGAGGTGTCATCAAGTTCCACTGGTTTTTTTTTTCTTTTTTAGGCATTTATAGTAGCCCTATTAAGAAGCTTTTTGGAACTGAATTTTCTTGTTGGCATTGTGGGTGTGCATCTATGTTAGTGCATGGTGGGAGCCTGTCAGTTTGACCTGCACACCTAACTGATTAACAAGTGAGGGGCAGACCAATGATTGGAGAATCACGCTGTTTGATTGCGTGCTGCAAGAAGTTTTCTCTCCACGGAGTTAAGTAAAGATTGTGATATCCTACAGGGAAGACTCACTGTGGCGCCCAAATGTTTTATTTGAAAAGACAGCTGACGAGGCTGTCACATGTGCGGGAAGCATCCATGGTGCATCCATCTCTTAACACACTTTTGTACTCAACTCATGTTCTACCAAATTAGTTTCTGGCTATGTGTGAGACAGTGAGGATTTAGGGTTACAGATGCATTCTCCTTAGCGAATTATTATGTGTTTTGCCACCTAGTACTTTTGTGAAGTGAAATTTTACTGAGTGCTGGATGTATCAATTTCAGACTGCCCAAGTTACGAAAAACCTATAATGTTCCTCTGTGTTATGTGGAAATGCCCACAGGCACGGACATTCTCTGTTATCTTTAAAATGATGACCAGACAGGTCTTAATAAAGCACTATAATTTTCCCAACTATTTTATGGAGGGGTGCGTGCAACTTCAACATCTGCATCACTTCAAAGTGATAGGTAAGGCAAGAGTGTGCTACACAAATTACGAGAACACACTTAGTTATTAATTGTCTAGAAAGTAAGCTGAACTATCACCTCTCGCTCAGTCTTGCCACAAAATGGAGAGTAGGGCCACATTCTATATTTTTTACTATTTCCTTGCATATATACAATAGATCCAAGCCTGTTCACAAATTTGTTTAATTTGCTAACAAGTACACATTCTTCTGACTATATGTTAGTAGGCCAATATACCTGCACATATATGTTGTACTTTTTCCCTCACAGCCAACATAAAAACAGTGCCTGTTCAAACAATGTTAGATAACATTTATAACAAATTCAGCACAGTTAGTAAAAACATACCCATAAAACGTTCATGCAGTATAGTTACTCATCAATTCACTCATGCACACTTCACTTAACACAGGCACAAACTACAGTAATGTTGTCTAAACTATATTTGGTATGCACTATTTAGATAAATTAATTGAAGGTTACCTAATAAACAATAAAACAAAAGCCATATTACGACTGGCACTTTTAATTTGTCAAGGCACACAACCACGTAGCTCAATTTAACAAAATAAAGTAATAACGTGTTTATTTAAGTTTACAATAAAATTTACAAATGATCATATACAATACATACTTACAGAAGTGTACGTGTAGGTAAGCATTCATAAAATATAGGACTCATTTTACAAGGACGTAGCCAGCCAGAGGGTCCAGGCCCTTCCCTTACATAAACATCTTAAATAGCACCATTTTGCACCTCGAAAATTCAAATTTTTCCAGAGGAGGATGCCCAGACCCCCCCCTTCCCTTTATTGGGGGAAACAGTGCCCTCCCACCCTTTTTCCAAACACAAATCCTGGTTAAGGCCCTGCATTAAATTATGAAATATTGCTGGCTAGGCCACCTGCCTTCGACAGTGAATTGTGGTACACGGCAGTTCAGTATGCAGTAGTTGGTAACTGGTATGTCTAGAGGCCAAGGGACAAACAGGTTGCGGCAGGAAATATGTGAATGTGCCAAAGAAGTACTAATCTTATGTTCAGACATGGTGGTTACCGGTACTTGATAATGTATTGATGGGCCAATTCCCAACGCTTCAGACCAAGTGAGGCGGCTAAACCGTAACATATAGGCCTCACTTTTAGGAGAACCCAGATTAGATTCTTAGCTTCATCAGGGTGGCTACAAACTGTTGGGAATATAATTCCCTGACTTTTCCCACCCAAATTGAAAATTTTCTCTGACCTAATAAATTTTTTTAAACCCAATTTTTTATGCTTTATAAAAGAACTCATTTTTTCTTTGTCCAATTCAATGCACTTTGCACATAGTACAAGTTTTAATGTACTACAAATATAAAACTTATGTTGTTTCTAAACCATTCTTGCAATGGGGCAAGTTGAAATCAAATAAATACTATGGATAAATGCCATAGCAGCAAACTGTGAGTCAAAGAAAACCAGACAATACATGCAGACAAACAGAAAAGTAAACAATCGAAAGCATCCTTTAGCTTGTCTGCATGTATTATCCGGTTTTGTGTGACAAACCATTTGCTGCAACTATGTATGTCCAAAATACTTCTACGATTTGTAATATTTGCATGAAAAATACATGCCTCAGAAAACACTGATTGCATAGTAAACACACCAACAACATATTTTGTGTGCTCTATTTTTGCAAGTATATTAAGTGTGCTTATAATAATATAAAAATTTGAACTGAAAGCTACAACTCACATTTTGATGGTACGAAATTTTCAGTAATACCTAACTTATGGCTTCTCACAATCGACAAATTAAAAGGCCTACTACATGAATAAAATATTTGTTTAAAAACTTCTTACCTCTGGAAACACAGATTCATTACATAGTTTACACAATGTAAACAATATACTTTACGTACTCTAATCCTGCATGTTGAAATAAAATAATTAAATCAAAATTACAACAGACAGTTGCAACTAAAGTAATTAATTTTAATTGATGTCAAAAATTCAGAGTAATACAATTGTTACATTGGGAAATTAAATTTACAATTTCATGCAGTACATTATTAAATTTTGTGTGGAGAAAATTCTCATCCGATAATAAACATATTTCACGATTACTTACTACCTACAATCAAAAAGCCCAGTACTATACAAAATTACACAAAAAAATTCCTTGGAAAAATTTAATTTTATGAGTATTGTAGAGGTACTCACTGAGAGATCCTGTGAAGTGTGCTTGCCATAAGCATGTAAAGCAGTACTTTAATCAGATTTTTTGTAACACTGCAACCTCCTAGCTCCCATCCCCTCCCTCTCAGAGGGGTTCCTCTTCTATCTCCAGCCATGTTAAGTTCTTCCCCCTTGACACCTCAACCATCTTATTCACAAGCAAGCACACACCGTTGCTCTAAAAATATAATTCCGCCCGCCCTTTCTACCATCCCTTCTTGCCAATAGGCGACTGTGTTACAAATTAAAGGTGATGAAAACAACAAGAAAGAAAGAAAACAGCATCGGAGGATGCAAGTGGTTGCTTTCTCATGTTTCATGTTACAAAATATAGCTGTATCATTTTACAAGCCGGTAGCTGCTTTTCACACTAACGGAGATTAGCGCACGTAAAAAAAAAACGCCGACATGTTATCAGCCTTTGGCACAAGGAGTATGTAAGGGTTTATAAGAGATGGCACTGCCAGGTTAACCAGCCTTCCTTATTTACGGCCCGATCTCGTTGTCGTAAACGATTGTGTATTACCAACCACGCAACAGAAAACATACATATTCTGTCGAGGGAAATTTTGTGTTAGTATCCACAGTGATGCATGGTCGTGATGAACTGTTTAAATATTTAATTTGCCTATAATGTTGTTAGATTAGTGTTTTGTAATAATGTATTTTATTTATTTTTTTATTTCAAGCTGGGAGGTTCTTGATATGGTTAAATTGTGTGCATTCATAACCTGTAACTTTAAGGTTATATACGAGTAAATCTCATATTTTTAATTAAGTACTGTTCATAAATAGTACGTAATATTAGGTACATTCGAAGTCAGTTATTATTATTGTTATTATTCAAACAACTGGCTGCATGTGGGACAAAACACACTACCACTCTATTAGGTTAACATCAGTCGTAAAAACATTTTAAAGCCAAACGAAACACAGGTCATGAAGCCACACATAACTGGTACAATAAAAACCTAGTCCTAGGCAAAATAAAATGCACCTGGAACTTTAAAACTAAAAGGTCTAAACGTCCAACTAAAACAAACCATTTGGTACGATAAATGTTGACGAATCGCAACCACGCGGCGAGCATGCATACGAGTGATAATAGTAACGGAAAATGGCGGCGTAACCTTACACGATCCTCGGGTGTACCACTACAAAAAATTTTCAAGACTCTCAATATACATCAACATTCTTTAAACAGTTTTTCAACAAAAAAAAAAAAGATTTAATTCGTGTAGATTCTGACATTAACACTGTAATATATGGTAACTGCCTATAAATATTATTTCTGTTATTATATTACAATATCGTGCAGTGATGTTTGTAATATTGTATATTGGTACACACGCAATCGTTTACAGAAAATAAGAGCTGCGTAGGCCCTATCCTGTGTCACCCCCCTGCTTCGGCATCAGAAGGAAGCATCTGAGGGAGGGGAGGGGGGCCTAAGAGAGATGAGAGATGTGCACGTAAAAAAAAAAGCCGAAGGCGACACGTTATCAGCCTTCTGCATGAGCAGGAAGCGTCGAGCATTAAACAACTGAATAGATTACGGATAAAAGTGGCGTATGTGACGCAGCGGGCCCAGCTACTTATGGCTTTCTTCCCCGGGATTATGGTACCGTGATGTCCGATGAAAGGCATCAGACGCGTCTTCACGCTTGCCAGTCCGCGCTGCTCCATTCATGTAGGCCTCATTTTAACGGATTTTAACTATTGCTTTTCGATTTCCGAAAAAGGAGATGGGGCGGGGAATATTCCCTGACCTTTTCAGGCCACTAAAATTCCCTGACTATTCCCGGTTTTCCCGCCCTGTCGCCACCCTGTTCATCCATCCTGATTTTGGTTTTCCATGGTTTCCTGAAATCACTCCACGTGAATGCTGTGATGGTTCCTTAACAAAGTCCATGGCCAATTCCTCTTCCAGTTCCTGTCAATTTAACTAGCTGTATGTTGCAAGCTCTTAAAATCTTCCTGTCGACAATATGTAAAGTACAGTAATCTTCCAGTTTAACGACTCTCTTGGGACTTAAATATCATCCTTTAGTTAAAGGAGTTCTTAAACTTAATAATAAAGTATGTTGGGAACTTTAGATGGGACCAAATAAATACTTTTGTTGAAGTGAAATAATCCCTAATCTGAAAGACTTTAAACTGAGAAATAACCACATATTTATCTTACCTTACTACTATACCTTTTTTTAGTCAATACAAGGCACTAATATTGACAAAGTTTTTATTTTTTTTGTACCCAAGGCGACAGAATTATAAATACAAAACTCAACTTCCATACAACCCTTCAGAACGAAATATTACAAACTTTATTATTTCGTGCTGCCTCATTTCAAACAAACATTTACTTTGACGATGCAATAGCCACATAAAATTGCTGACAGAAACAATATTTTAAAAGCATTTGACCATTACAGTAAAATAATTTAGGCCTACTTTTAAACAAGCAGCTTACCAAGTTATCGTATTGATGAACAACGAGGTTTTAATATAACAGAAGAAAGTCTCTTCTACTGTTCAAATAAAGTGAACTTATTCAGCACAATTGCAACAATGATTAATAGTTACAGTCAGATTTGTCGCGAACTTGCAAGCAAGAATGTAGTATACAACCCTAGTTTTACAAAAGTAACGATTTTACAAATATACTCTCAAGGGAAAAAAATTAAAATACAAAAAAAGCTGTTTAAAAATGTGATACGGCACATCTGAGCGCTGTTGAGCCTGTAAGCACTACTACGTACGTTACACAGTTTATCTACCCCTCATCTCTTTACAATAAAGTGAAAGCTTACTCTTCTTAAATAACAAGACAGTGACAACTAGAGTTATATGCTTGTCTCATGGCTGGCAGATGATTCCTCCCTCACTTTATACCGTCCCAACCTCAGCGTGAGAAACAACTTGCAACGCGTTTCCTGGAAATTGTCAATCAATATCCTCAATCCCCTATTACCAAAAATATTTAGCAGACATACAACCTGTAACCTGCCTTCCCCTAACCGTTATCAGCTCACTTTTATGCGTATACTAACGCTGATAAAGATAATCTCTATTACCGTGTGCACAACAGGATTTTTCATACCCCGCCTCCAACCACACCCAACCACTGAAAATTACAAATAAACACATGTTTTGTACAGTACAGTATGTTATCTTTTGAGTTTTGGAAGTTTTTAGTAGTTTATTCAGTTATCCTGGTGAAGTGAGAAACTTCTTGTGTTGCAATCTCCTCTAGGCTGTAGGATTTCTGGTGCTGACGTGGTCAGATCGACTCCGTGAAATTTCTTAGTGATGCAGGTAATTGACACATGTTTACAATTGTCTGCTTAGAGTATTATACTATGGCGGAGTGTGTGTGTGACTGTGTCACTACCATGCAAAGTGAAGGTACAACAAAAAAAAGGGGGGTTCGTATTATCAGCACTACACATCAGCAGGGCTAGCGTTTGGAAAGTAAACATAACTGGGCAACTGGTAAAAACCACATATGTAATTGACTAAGATTGGACTCGTTGACGGCGCTGTTTTTACATTAAATTGACTCTTGCCGCACACACAATATCTGGGCTTGCCACTGTTAAAAGGGCACAAGTACCGAACACAGCACAGCACAAAGGTTGTCTTCAAACTTCACTTGATTTTTTTATTCATTCTTTTAATGTTGCAAAGGTTAGAAGACCAGCCTCACAGCCTATAAAAAAAATGTTGGGTGCATCACTAACTTTGGTTTCTTTTGACAAGAGTCTTGTAAACCATCATAGATTTATTATTTCACAATATGCTATGAACATCAGTCTACACGATCGCGAGAAGAGATCTGTGTTTGGTGTTTTATTTTTTTTTTGTAACATGAATTGGTCAAATTGATTGTTCGTAGGTGTGATTTTAATTGGAAGATGTCTGTCTATTGATATATATTTTAACTTCAGTTACCATCTGCCATTTTTTGTGTAAACGATACGGATGTTACACTATGTATTCGAAAGAAGACACTTGGTGTTTTTTTTAGGACATGGGTTGGTCATCTTTACCTTTCAGGGTACCGTTTTAATAAGAAGACGTCCGTCTTGCGATATAAATTTATATTTTAATGGTAACTTATCTTACTTTCCTGCAAAACGCTACGAAAATCGGGATCCCATTGAATACACTTTGAGAAAAAATGCAATTAAAAAATTTGGTAAAGGGGTGGGGAGTAAAATTGGCCTCAATCTATTTTAAGACGGTAGCGATTTTATGAATGTCATAAATGGAACCGTCTGTAATCGTAAAATCAAGGTTCTAGTGTAATTTATTTCTGGTTGATTTCAAGTGAGAAAACCTAGTACATACCTACCATTTACCGAGTCATTTAATTTAGTGTTCGATCAAAGTCGCAGTTTAGCAATATTTTATACATTCGACTACAGTCTAATGTAGCAGCAAAAGAGTTGTTAATTTAAAAATGTAAGGACTGTAAAACTTTATTAAGTCCCTCACACATGGTACAAACATTTTTAATAAATAGCATATAATTATGTTAACAAGATTATAAATATATAAAAATAAAATAAATACAGTAAATTAATAAATGCATAATTCAAACACTTTTAGCAGCCATATAATCAGATAGCACAATTAACATTGAGCCTTAACTGTACGTACATACTATGCACGTGATTATAAAACTGACCAAGAGAAATAATAGAAGCAAAAGTTTTCATGCAAAGCTATTACTGTAAATCCAAAATGTCCACCGAAAAGCATATCAATGCACCACTGTCAAATAACGTGACGATGAAAGTACAGTACCTTTATCCGGGAAGGTTCTGTGGCGACGGTGCCATCCTGCACGACACCTCGCTCCATGACATTCTCGAGAAACTGTGTCAGCTTCTCCTCATCATGCTGACTATTGCTGCCAGACGTTTCTATCAGCATGTAGAACAGGAAGTCACTAATGGGGTTGCGCAGCTTCAGGTTTGTGATGCAAGCATCCAAGGATGCTGCGTCCATCATCTCACACGACGACAGTATCTCACCCAGACCACTGCGAGCGTCCTTGAATGTCTGCAGTACATCCTCGAATGTGTTCAACCCTGAAACAAACACTTTTACCATACTGCACGCACAAACACACCCAAGTATGAGGTTTAAAAACTGGCTCTTCGATGGTTGGTTGTATCACACTCAGGAACCATATAATAAGGAAGTCCAAACTCCCACATTAAACGAGAACCTCATTTTTACTGAAGATGTAGAAAGCAAGGCTACGATTCCCCCCTTTCTAATACCAACATCAGAACACGCCTTGTAAATGATTAAGACACAATTCTGAATTGCCAAGTTCATAATACAGTATGATTTTCGTTATTACATTTAACTTTTCAATATGCAGTACTAAAAATACGTAAAACTATCTGTTAAATGAACATGTTAGTACTGTACTATAGATGCATAATTTCATTTCACTGTTACTTCATTACAGTATTTCACGTTGTGTAAGATGTCCGTCGGAGGACGGGAACTCTGACAACCTTTGGTTAAGGATTGTTTTCCCCTATTCCAGTTACGAGGACCTGATCATGCCGGTGACGGTATACATTGCAAAACTAGCACACCTGTGAAAGGATGTATTATTCACCAACATAGAGCCACAAAATCAATACAATGTTGCCCTCAAGGGGCGACTATAATGTTAATCGAGTAGGCAAAACAAGTGAAGCAGTGCAGATAGACCATTATTCTACGAAGAACTTGTCACTTGGTCGTGTAGTATCCAAAATCAGTGAGTCCACAGTAAAAGTTGATGTATTTTAAAACTAGTTTTGATAGGCAATAAAGTTGAAATTACTTATTAAAAGCCAAAAATACTGTGATATATCTGTGTACATTCAAAGGAATATGATATCGTGCATCATTTGAAAGATTCTTGCAATGGGTTTATAATATGAACATATCAGTTTTTTTGGACATACACCATTGCAGGCGAATGTCCAAAAAAACTTTTACTGTGCATAAGTTATATGAACACAACACAACTGTATCTTGACACACAATTACGTAAGCAAACACTATGCAGATTGCTCTGAGTGACTAGCACAATGGTGGATGCACCATCAATGCAAAAACAGTTAATATTTTAGCCATTTCCTCTACACATACTCCTAACTCCAGTATTGCCCTCTCCAAGTATTTCTCATTTGATCCCTACCATTCACTCCACAATATTATTTGCTTACTTTAAGAGTCGAGGGGACAAAATAAAGTAGGGAATAAAACTTGACACAGCCAATTCACAATCGTTAGTGATGCTAACGCAGTGGCTATGATTACGTAATAGCACTACCGAGGCAGCCAAAAGTGACAAAAAAGCTGCTACTAGCACCCATTCAATAAAATTAATCCAACCAGCACTCTCTATTACACTGCTCTCAGTTGCCAGCCGTGTCCAATATTGTTCTCTATACATAGTAGTCACCGGAACTTACTCATTTGTCCCCACATACCAACAATGTAAATTATGAAAAAGTACAGCACTTCACCATTACAAAATAACCAATTTTTTCATACAGTAATATTTTTTTTCTCTTTCTTTCTAAACTGCTACAAACAAGCTCAAAACTTCCAAAAGAATCACTGTGCACACATAAGACAGCAATCTTGAATACAGTTTTACAAGAACGAGCAAGGTGGCACAATGGTAAAATGTTTTATTCACGTTCTTGAGAATCCGGGTTTGATTTCCCAGCTACTGCCATTCTGATTTCAGTTTTCCATGGTTTCGCAAAATTGCTCCAAGCAAATGCTGGGATGGTTCCTCAAAGGTCTATGCCTGATTCCCCTCACCCAGTTCCTGTCCATATCTACATGTTGTGTCTAATTGTATATGTATGTCAATAAGACTAAAGCCCAATAAAAATATAAATATATATATAAAAAAAAGGAATCTTCAGACATAAATATGAGAAAACATGAAATACAATGCATTATGAAATTCCACAAAAACTAATTCATTACAATAGACTGAAAACTTTAACCAAGGCCAAAATCCAAATGTACAGTAAAATGTTTAGACGATTTACTACTGCAACAAGCATGAACTCATAAAAAGCATCATTCCAAGCAGCACCAATACCAGGACACTCACCTAAAAATGCAGTGTTGATGGATTTAGAACTGGCAGGACACTGTATGGATACTTTAGTGACCAAACCCAGAGTTCCTTCTGAGCCGATAAACAAGTGCTTCAGATGGTAGCCTGTGTTATCCTTCTTCAATGAGCTCAGGCAGTCTATTACCTCCCCATCTGCTTTCACCTGGAACACCAGAAGAGCTTTCTAAAAAAACTGCCCTAAAATACATACACATTACAGTATGTGCCAACACAGTACACGACATGCAGTGGCACAACAGAGGAAGGAAACAGAACATATAGGCATGTTTCTTTACTTTGCAGTGAGAAGTGTGCGAGGGTAATTATTGCAAATTGAGATTAATACTATTCTTGCAGGATTTAGTAGGTGTTTAATGGGGCACAAATCTCATTAGATCAACATACATCTTTACCCTGCTTACCACCTCTATTAAACAGTACGACGTGCACCAGTAATTACACTTTTAAATAAACTTATGGCCGTCTTGCCGCCCAACGCAGATTTGTTCGCCTGAAAGTTGGAAACTGTATGTAAATAACTTTTCTTTCTGTATACTTTACTTCTACACCTTGACTAGTCCTCCATCTTTATTAAATTTGAGTTCTGATACCACCAAAACTGAATTTCAAGAGACACAAAGTGTCCAAGTGGATACCTACAGACATGCCTCTCTCTGGACATGAGATACTATCCCACTTTGTAACCTGGTGATACACAGTACCTAAAACTGAAAAAATTTTTAGTTTCTTCCCATTGTTGCAATGACTCAACTACAGCATTTATACAATGATAATGAAACAGTGTAAAAGTGTTACTTACTTTAGTTATAATAAAATAAAAAGAGAGGAATTCTGAACATAACATGATTGTAAATGGGTGATGCCATCATGAATGAAAAATGTCTGTAAGGTTAAAGGCAGCCACCGCCCTCACATTTCAGCACAAGAGGAGTTAAGTGTGGCACAGCAGGTGTGGTGGAGTGAGTGGCCCTTATCAACAGAGATAAGACAGTCACTCAGGGAAGCTGCAACAACTTTGTAACATGCAGATAACTGCTAGGCAGCCAGATCCAGAAGACAGGCCAAGGAATTGATTCCGCTGATACCCCTACCCTAACAGTAGGCTCAGGGGCAGACCCAGGGGGCTGGGGCCTCTCTTTGACATGTCATGTATACAGTAGAACCCCTATATTACACTTTCTAAGGGACAAATGAAAAATGGTGTAAATGAAGGGAAAGTGTAAATGGAGGGAAACAACAAAAACTGTGACAAAAAATCTATTAATTAAAATTTTTACAAATTAATTCATAATTGCAGGACAGATGAAATATGTGACTTCAAAAAGCCATTATAGTTATAATGATAATCCT
>PNEQ01003241.1:0-11749 GCA_003012365.1 Medauroidea extradentata
ACGATTTGTTCAATATACAGCCCTTCGAACATAATTCCTCCCTGACTCATGTTTATTCGTAGCGATAGTCCCTGTGTCTGTGTGTGAACTTTAAATGAGTACGCTTGTGGGGAAGGGTGTTAGTGGAAATTGAGGCCGGACAGCTTGTCCAGGTATCTCGGCCGTGATTGTTCACGAGACCGTGGTGATACGGTCTCAACCTAACGTTTTGTCGTGTTGTAGCAAGTGATAACTAATGGAAGTTATGGAATAAATAAATTACAGAGTATTACGCCTAATAAACACACGCCTTCTCATTTTTGGCAGTTTGTTTTATAACATCAGAGATACTAACCTAGGTAAGCTATACTGTTATTATTCCCATCCCATGTAATCACGTCAATAACCTAAAAATATGCTTGTTTATGTAAACATTCGGTTCTTACGACAACTCGTAATTACAACAGTTTTTTAAGCTATTACGAACACTTGCAGTAATGGGATTCCACTGTAATGTGTGATAACCCCAAAAAATGTACCATACTAGAATGTGTTTGTCATCCTGTTTTCATAATTTTACGCACAGGTTTTATTCTGGCCTTGAAACAAACGCAGTTCTACTACATATTTAAGTGTTAAGCTAACTGTTTCAGGTAAGGGAATATCTATCGTAAGAAAACGAGACATTTTTGTGCCGTTGATTCCTTATAATATTTTCCATGCTCTCAAAATAAGAACTAATACTAGTTAATTTATTTTAACCACTTCTTTTTAAAAATTCACACATTTAACTGTATACTAGGAAAAAACAGGTACAACAGCGTTACTCATATTTATATAGTATACTTATGTTGTCAAAACCATTACATAAATCCTGCTCGTGAGTCATATGCCTCATGTCATGCATATATTAAACATGCCACCACAGCTAGACTCACATAAAACTACAGCAAGAATGTAATGTCTTATCACAAAACCCCACAAGAAGTTTCTCTCAAGAGAATCAAAAATTAAAATTTTTAAAATTAAACTAGGTAAAATTCTCAGAAGGGTTAAATTAGTACATGCATGTTTGTAGAAAATGTTGTAAATATAATAATTTATTAAGAAAGAAGCATAACTACACAAGTGGGACTTCTTACTGGTACTGCATAAATGCACCAAGCAGATATTTCAGTTATAAAAAAACACATTTTCTTACTTCAAGCACTGTGAATTACCTAACAGAATAATTATCAACGTGATGGTGCAAAAATGATGATTATAATTTACACAATCAGTAATTAAAACAAAGGTCTGTAATCAAACAGCACAATATGTATTTTTAACAGGACAACGCTTTGATCTGCAGAAAATTTTGATTTCCATACACCATTACTGTATTTTGATAAATTTATCATGAATTACTAGTTTTGCTGACACCACTGTATTAACGAATTAGTCAACAATCGCCTTTGCATTACACATGACCAAAACCCAATACGATACTACAGGTATAGTATACTACCCTGACTTGCTACGTCACTGATGTAAGCCTAGATGTATCAAAATAGAGTGCACACTTAGAATGCATCAAAATCACCCTCTCCACAGTTATGGCTACCTGATACGGCTTCATTAGTAAGTTTTAAATATAAATACATATAACAATATTATAAGCCATATAGTATGATCCCCAACCTAACGAGTGTGACTTGAACACACCACTAAAAAAGCAGAACTTGAAATGACTGATGTTGAAACCCACTGTACGTTTTATCTTGGCCCATACATTCTGTAGAACAATGTAGATGCTTTATAGAAACAAGCTTGAATAATTAAGTACATTCATACAAGTAACTAAAGAGAAGACTTACGGAAGAGTAAAAAACTGCCCCATTACCAAATATGTTAACTTCATGCGGTAGTTAAAGACTCTACTGTACGTGAATGAGAGTATTATCTTGATTTGCAAACAAATATGGTAGAATTGTTCTGGGAATGGCAATTTCAAAACATAAACATCAGTATTTAAGTACACACAATTCACGGCGATGTTACTGAAAACACCAGTTGGTTTTAGTGTACATGAAGTGTTGCAGAGAAAATTACTTGGGTAAATATGATGAAGACACAACAAATATTTTGGTAAATGTGGAGAGGATGGGCGCCTGAAGGATGTAACGGAAGTGAAAGACAAATGCCAGTTGCAAGTACTGCACTGTGGCCTAACCAAGTACATTGAGCACGCCGTCACCCGCCGCGACCTTCAGACTTTCAAAGCAAGCAACATTTCTGATATACTGCATATTTCTGCACTGATCGACCCAAACGCAGACAGAACAGATGGGCCCCAACTGGAACACGGCAAACCGTATCGCACAAGCATTAAGTCCAGCACACAGCGTGCGAGAATCAAGTTCACAAGGCAGTCGCCGGCCCAACCAACCATCCCTGCCAAGTCTGTGCGTGCGGCCGGGCATTTTAAGAGACTGGGTGTACCTTTCGCTCTGAACTTGTTCAACACTTGGTGGGCGACTTCCTCCAGCTGCTCCGTCGTCACCTCCAGGAGAATTTCCGTCAGCGACCTTCGCACCAACAGCATCTGCAAGCCGAACGCAACCAGACTAACCAGTCAAAGTGCATTATCACAACACCAACACTTCAAAAGATCCCGAACTTTCACAGGCACTTAATTTTGTTACAAAGGGAAAGTTACCTATTTTTTAATTATATTTTTATTTAAAATTATGTTTAATTTAATGAAAACCTATACGACACTTTATTTATTTATGACAGTATAACCCAAGATAAACACAAATAAAAAGAGTGTTTATTTCACCTCGATAAAAACGAGTACCACAATGTTGAGGTCCATGTGATGTCATTGGACTTGTTATTGCATGTCTGTTTGCGATAACCCTACAACAGCAACTTACGTTTAGTTTGAGAAATTATGCTAAATCCAGTTGTTTATGTGATAAGAACGGGTATGGCGTGAACTCCAATGAGTTATAAAAGTGAACAGTAGCTCCACAGTCAGCAATACAACTGAATTTACGCCAAATGCAATATTTACTACAACACCACGTGACAATACAAGACGGATTCGGCGTGGTTTCTACAAAACAAGAACTAAAACAGTCTGCTGTTAGCGACAAAAGTACGGCTCATGTATTCAGTGATTATTACAGTGTATTGTGTACAGTACGACATGTCTGTTCAATTCACTGTGTTTCTGGTGTTCCACTGTGTGGCCACGCCACCTGTTGAAATGACTTATCCAACAAGCGAGCTCAGCACCCGTGACTGGCCGATAATTCGAGAGGTGGGCAGGGTCTTGCAAAATTTGATAATAGATGGCAGCAAACCAGGTTGCAATAATCAAGACCTCTCTCTAGAAACGTAAAAATTAATGGGAGGAAAAATTATTTTTACTAGAAATACAGTATTAATCTGTAATTTTATTTTCCTGACTTGCACAACCAGAATGCCCTATCACCAGTCTGTAAGAGCCAGGTTTGCTCAAACTGTTAGCTTGGTAGGTTCACTTTCTGGATGTGTACGAACTTTATTCGGTTTACGTTTTAAACCAACATGCATTATACTAGACTGGATCTGGAACAATGAAATTAATATTTATAGTATGTTATGACTCTAGAATTTTAATTACAGTGGCATAAACTCAAACGTAACACTAAAACATTGTAACATTAAAAGAAATGTGCTGACTTCACTCCTATCAACTCAGTGCCAAGTGCCAGTCAACCAGTCAAATCTTTGTTAAAAACTAAATATTCCGAAATTGTGCATGCATTAGCAACGACTAAATTTCCCAAGTTAGCTTTATAGGTAACTATGACGCATCGCCACTGAGTCCCTAATAATATCCATACTAAAGCTCGCCTCCCTTTCTAAATTGATTTGGTTGTATTTGTAGGTTAGGCCTAAAACGTAACCACATGTTGCCGATTTCTGAATACTGTATGTACATAATGTTACGCTGTTTTGTTATAAATCCAATACTATTTTATTGTAATAATTTGTGTGTGTAAAGAAAGACTCACGTATCTGAAAAACATTTCACGTAATATTTATTTGTTTACAGTCACGGCCATGATGACAAAAACTATGTGCACGGACTCTGGTGAAATAAGATAAATTATGCACTTGATAAATATTTGATGTAAATAATATTATTTAAAGTGTCGAAAATGTATGATTGTTATTTAAAAAGGGTTTAAACGGCAACACGTAATAATATTTTAATAGTGAGTATGTTGTGTTTACGAGGCAAGCAAAATTATGTTTTCAATATAGTATTGGTAACCCTGCAGAGCAGACAGCTCCAGCGGCCATTTTGAACCCACCCGCCTAACGGGACTTCCACCCCCTCGGACGGGTATATAAGGCGCCTCTCGCCATCCAGAAATCAGTGTTTCCTAGGGCTCGGCTCCTACAGAGTTCTCTAGGCACTCTCCCCTTACCTTACGGGTTGTGGCGGTAACTGCCACCTAAGCCCTCCTACCCAAACCTGCTCTACCTCCCGAGTGTCTAGAAACGACGTAGCGAGTCGGTCATTCTAGCGTGCGTTAGCTTTGGGAACGCACCCACTTGCGTAGCTCTATCGGCCGCCACGAGGCGCGCCAGCGGTATCCGCTGGAAAGCGGAAGTCAGTAATCGGAGGCTCCCGCGAAGCAGTCAATCCACGTGGCAGAGTGCCAGCGACAAGTCAGTAGTATAATATTTCAGTAGCAAAGTTGTGAGAGACGTGTTAAATCAGTAGTATAACATTTCAGTAGCAAAGTGTGAGAGAAGTATAAGCCAGTTGTAAATTCTGTAAAAGTGTGTACAAAGATTTGAGATCAGGAAGAGTTATAAAGTGTTTCGTGAACTTGTGTACTTTGAACGAGTCAACAATATAACCAGTGAAACGCAACTTATTCAGTCGCCAAAAAGGACACATATCCTGCCGGTCTAATTCCGGAGCTTCAGAAGCTACCAGGCCCCGAGGCTACCCTGCCTGAGCTCAGCGCTCAATATAAACAGCTTTCGGCTCCTCAGGCCCGAACCCGCAAACTAGTGCGGTTCCGCAAAATTCTTAGAGAAATCCAGCGCCATCAGATCCAGTTACTGAGTCCTATCAAGACTCCCTCTAGGCCTGTTCTCCTGCACCAGCAGATCCAGGAGGTCATCGCAGAGGACCGCCGAATGCCCAAGCGAGACACACCCATATCTGACGATAAGAAAAGGCTGCTCAGAAAGCTATTTTAATAAGGTGAGTGGACATCGACCTTACCCATATAAAGAATTCTGAACCCCCCTTCCTCTGCTCAGACAAAAGCATCCAGCGTAGGCCCTACACAAGGGAAACCACTCTCCCTGGACACGCTAGGCTTTTATCAATTCACAGGAGGAGTCTCTTATGCTCTCTCCCTACAGCTAGCCAAATCAACGGTGTCTCGCCTGTGGACCACCCTCACCCATATAGCCTTGAGGAAGCGGGGCAACTAAAACCAATAAATTTAATCAGATTTTTAAATCTGTGAAAATCTCAACACACATTATGCCTGGTGGGCAGCAGCAAACGAAAACAACTGTTCAATTTTGTCATACGTGTCAGCCAATAAAAAAGTGTTTGCTACATTTACGGCGGCGATTGAAAATACTGCATTTTTAAAGCTCAGTAACTTGAGAATTAAAATATGCCCGGAACAATTACTTTACGTGTTTGTATTTGGTGCGAAAACCAAGTCGGCAGAATCATGTAAATATTAAATTGTTTTTCTAGGTACTACCCCATTCCAAGAACAGTACTGCAAAAACACATACATACAATTTGCAACAAGACTTAGTCTACAACACAATTCGAGAAAATACTTTTCAGTAGGTTCTGAAAACAATTACATACTTCTCAGGTACCTGTATTAGAATACGTCAGGTATGTATCTGTGACCATTTTAAACCCAAACTAATAGATGTACAGTAGAGTCCTGATTTAACGAACTCGGGAATAACGATAACAGTGAATCAATGTAAAGATTTTTAGGAATCTGCAAAAAATAACACATTAAGTGACGTTGATAAAATGTAATGTTAATTGTAATGCAAGTGCGTAAAAATACTAACACAGGCCACAGTATATACTTATTACTCCGTAGAAAGGCTTATATCATTCGCCAAGAAACAAAAAACAAAAAAAAATTGTTAAATTTGTTGAAAACTTTGGCTGTGGTAGTTTTTTTTAAATAAACATGCACGGGCGCAGCCAAGCGAATGACGCTGTGTTGTGTAACAAGCACGCGCATAGACCCTTATCCTAACGGATGGCGACTGAACGAGCATCTAGGTAGCCAGTCTACACAGAGCGGCAGTGGACAGCGCAGGAACTAATTCACAGATAGTGCTTCGTGTCTCCGTTAAAATGTGCTGCAGTGCAGCGTGCTCAATTAATTCTATCACCGTGTCCAGCGTGATTATTTACGTTCGCGTCCTATGATAAACCAGCAAATTTGTAAAAAAATTATGTAATATTATTTATGCAAACTTTTTACAACTAATTTATTACCGTAAACATAAATTACTTTTTTTCTCCGATGCTAAAAAAATGTTTGCGAACAAAGTTATTTTAGAGAGCAGACCAACGAATTTGTTTCATGAGCGCGGCTGTCTACAAGCTACAATGGCCGCCGCCACGCATATTTAATTATTATTTTACAGTTGCCCTCAAACTTTTAATCCAGTTTTCATTGAAAATATATTTTTTTTTTTTACTATTTTGCATGGGAATTTCCTGAATTTTGTTGGTGGAGCAGGCAAGAGAGAGACTGAAATATTGACTGCTCGGTGGTGTTAGTCATCACTTCTCACATGTTGATGGTGCATGCAAAGACTACCTAACTCACTATGCGCACACTCGCCGAGTGTTCCACAGAATGTTTTAGAAGTTTTTTCGTAATTTTTTTCTCTTTTCACGGCTGTGCCTTTCCCATTGATGGTAAATGCATTTTGTGATTGTTTTGAGCACACAGACTTTTTAAAAATTACCTTAAATTCCGATGAAACACGCCAAGGATTTAACATTTTAGGAAGGGGGTGGGGGGTTAAAACATGAAGTCGGATTTAACGAAACGTCAATTTAGAGTACCAATACTGGGTCCCGTGGCATTTCGTTAAATCGGGGTTCTACTGTACTGCAAGACAAAGCTTAATTAAACAACCACAAGCTCATCCAGTCCAAACTGCATCACATACATTTCAAAAGTTGTTCAAGCTCAGTTGTTTACTCCAGACTCTGGACAGTAAATGTCACTTAATGACTGCTGATAGCAGTACACTTTTTTTACTGTCCTGTTTCTCAGCTTTGCCAAACCCTCCTGGCTACTAGTGTGTACGGATGTGTTAACAAAACTCTTTTGTAACAAAAATTATATATTTAAAGCTGTTTTTGTAAATTTCTACACAGTGTGTGATCATTTGTGCCTGAAGAAGCTGGTCCGGCCAGCGAAACTTTGTGACCATGCAAAAAAAGTGTCGTCCACCTGTGTTTTGTGTTATCCTGCCTGCTAGTATGATTCTATACATACTAATGCATCTTTGTCTACGTGTAACATAAAAAACAAATCTCCTTTTCTACTATGTGTACATCAAAATATACGTTTTAAAGACAGAAAATGTTTGCCATAATTCAAATATTCCAGGACAGACCAAACCTACTGATTTACATCTGCAGATTACAGCAGCACTAAGCAGGCTTCAATGCTGCAGACTGAACCAAACTAACCTACTGCCAAACTAAACATGAAACAACTAATTTTCTTCCAAATTTATTTCGAGCAGCTTTTACAATTTGAGTCGAGGCAGACACTCACCTGCTCCTGAAGGATCTCCTCCTGGGAACGAACGGGCTCCGGCCTCGGACTGGGCTCGCGCTCAGCCTGCCGCGGCGAAGCGTCAGGACTGTCCATGTTGCTGAAGCGGGAGCGACGCCGGCTGGACAGTTGGGAGGGGCTGGGGCTAGGGCTTCGACCATCCTGTGCCTGGCCGTCACCCTCTGGTGCCTCGCCGTCCGAGTCACTCTCCTTAACATATCACACTGTCCTTCATGTACTGTCCAGCAAAACCCAAACAATCCTGCACATATTACTACACAAAGCATGACACTTTCATTTAATTGCTTTCAAATGTAGAACCCATCCTTCTCATTTCCAGCATATACTGTAGCACAGCTACTTGCTCTGTTAACTGTCACGACTATTGAAATACAGTATGTAGTTTTCCTGATGCAGGTAACTTATTTCACTCTAACTGCACTATTGCACGTTAAATGAAAATAGTTTTTGTGATTCAACTATTGAACATGTTGACCTACAAACAGAATACACTCCACAGATAACAGAAGGTATTTTCAAAACAGCACACATACTATACTGTCACGTTGGTTAATTCTCGGGTTTTAAAATTTTTTTGATGATTTTTTGTTAAGATATAAAGTCACGCTGATAGGATTTTAGATCTTCGGTGAAGTTGAGTGACCTTTTTGTTTTAATGTTGCTGTGTGTGCTAGGTTGAGCGAAGCTTTCTTTTGACGTTTCTGTTTTTTTCTCTTGTTTCTTTTCTCTCGGTCGTTTTTTTTCTCGCTAACGTGTCCTAGCGAGGTCACTGGCCGTGACGGGCTTCTAGCGTGGAAAAGCTGGGGAGCGGAGGAGGTGGGAGTGAAACGCAGCGCTGACTGTCCACTTGGGTCGCCGGTGGGCTGTGGGAGGAGGGAGGGGGGCTATGTGCACCCCTCACCCTACTGCTCGCGCCGCTTAGCGTCGGGTCAATAACTCCTGATTGTGGTCTTCCCTAACCAGGCAGCTGCGACAACATTTATAGTGCAGGATACAGCCCCGGAGAGTTGGCTAACCTTGCACGGGCGGTCGTTAATCTTTTGTTTTGCTTGTACAGACGTCGCACCGAGTGCTCTGCCGTCAGCAGAGTTGTGGCACCATGGAGGTGTGGATTGGTCGGTTAACAGGATATTCGATCCTTGATTGGTGAGTAGGACTCCACGTGGAGTAAGTTTATGCGGCGTGGAGTGATTTTTAACATGGCATGAGGAGAAGTGAGGGGAGAGAGTTGCTTGCAGACCATGGAAGTAGACGGACGTACGACCCTCGGAGGCAGGTCATCCGAGGACGCCAACATGAAGACATAAGGCTAGTGTGGTTAGGTCTTAGACCTATGTTTTTTTTAGTATGTAGTTAGCACACCATGTAGTTCTAAGAGATATCCACGGCACACTAGGTTCAGTCGCCGTTAGGATGCAGTGACGCTAGGACCCTATCGTCAAGACGATTCCATTGTAAGTAGTTGCCGCGACTTTTTCAGTATTGAGACCGAGTCGAAGTTATTGTCGTCAAATTAATCATAAGTAATTATTGTTATTACATTATTAAATTTTTTTTTCTTAGACTGACGTTCACTATTCTTGTACACTTGTTGAATTCATAGGGAGAATATTTATTCAGTTCGCACTTTGATTAGGTTTTGAAGTCTCTATTATTTTAGTTGAAGTAAATTCACGTTTTGTATATTTGTGTCGCCGACCAAGGTAATCGTTAAAACGTACTTTAAAAATTTATAAATCCAGTCTCTGATCTTTAATATTATTGTTTTTTTTTACTTGGTGTTTACCCTATCATGTTAACTTGGGTGTTTGAACACAATTATTCTTTTTGTCGAAGGTCTACATTTTATTTTTGAAGCAAGATTATTGTTTGTTGTAACTGAAGTCGTGTTGAAAATTAAATAGAGTCGTGTGTTGACGAATAATTTTCTTTTCATTTACTCACTTAATGGTTAAGACCCCTGTTGTGTTAGAAATACAGTTGTATTCAGTCTCGGGTTGTTTGATATTTTTTTTTTGTTTTAAATTATTTATGCTAGCCTATGGTTAATAAAACAGCCGAGGACGTGAGGAACTTCAGGATAGGTCTTAGGGTTTGGTCAATTTAATTTTATTTAGTTTTTTTTTTTTAGCATGTCACAGAAACTCACCCCAGTTACCTAGATTTTGGTACCGTGTTTTGCAGTTTGTGGTTACAGCCCCGGAGAGTTGTTCTTATTTGGTCGTAAATTGGGGTCGCGAGCTAACCCCTTGAAATAAATTAGCTTTCTTCTAGTTTATGTGCCGATTTCTTTCTTTTTATAGCTCGTGGTGGAGGTGAATATTTGTGGTTTAAGAGACACGGTAGTAGGACCTGATAGATTCAACGTGACAATACATTAAGACTACATACTACTGTATTTGAAGCTCTGTAACATAGCCAAAAAAATATTTTTGGCTACTAGGTATATAAAAAAAATTCAAAGACATAAACTAAACTATGATAGAGGCATACAATGAATTTTGTTGTACAGTTGTGTCCCAGACATTTAATGTTATCACTTGAAGCTGCGTTCGGCGACAAGAAGCATGCGCACATGTTCAATTGTTAGTGCACAGCACAAATACAGCACTAACTGAGTGTACTAATGTCACTACTATCAATTCCCCTGCTAATAGTCCTCAAAAGAAAGATAAAAGCTAAGACGGCAACTGCCTACAGCTCTAACATACAACAGTATCTAAGCTACGGCCTAAAGACAACAGAACAAAATATTTCACGTTAACAACAGTATCACTGGTACACAAAAACACTACAAGCACACAGAAGGATATTACCCAGATACTGACCTATGTCTCGACTTACTGTATTTACTCGCCACACGTTATATGACCAAAATTTTTACCAAAAATAAAGGTGCGAAAATTATGAAGTATTTCCAGAAAATAATATTTTATCTGTCAAGCTTTTCTTTTTTGGTGTCAAAGATAAGGTAAATGTATGAACTTACCCCACGTGTATCATATATTTCACATAACAATATGGCACACTAGGTAAAACATTGAAATATGGCTAAGAGTAAAAGTAACTCCAAAAATGTACATCTGCAAAACCAGACCTAGTGATCTGTATACCAGTGGTGGTGTCAAACTGCTAATTTATGCCTACAACAGGAATTAGTACAAAAAATTTAATTAAAAATATATTCTTGGACACCACAGAAGTTGTAAACATAAGATACATAAATAAGCAGGATGTACTGTTCATCACATAACAGCATCATTAAATTAACTACATACACATTAAAAAGCAGCAGTGATGTACAGTAAACCCTCGATCTAATGACACAGCACAGTGCCAGATAATTACAGTGGATTCTCTATCCACCATTTCTCATGGGACTGACAAAAAATTTCAATACATGAGGGATTTCAATGGATGTGGTCTTAAAATGCTGTAAAATAAATTAATCGGCCCCAGCATGTGTTCCATGGATGCAGGTATTTCAATACATTAGGTTTCAATACATAGAGAATACACTGTATGCCGTTAAATCGCTGATGTCGCCAGTCCCGAGGAACTTAATGTTGACCTCCCCTTTGTGAAGTGTTCAGCCACTTCCCCATCTTGGTTAAATCTTTAAAAGGTGTTTTTATTTTTGTATTTAAATTTATGTTATGTAAATCTTTCTTAACAGGCTATATGCCATTTTCAGGGTGAGTGTCAGGTGTCCGGTATGATACAACAGAATTCAATAACCTAGTAATTGGGGACATGTTAATTTAAATTCATCGTTTCAAAATTCAATATAAATATAGTCAAGGAATTTTAAAGTAGAGTCGTTTGATTATTTTCCTGGCTTGTTTGGTTTCAAATTGACCACAGTAAAATTTTAATTATTTTTGTTGATATAACTTTTT
>PNEQ01003241.1:17369-39707 GCA_003012365.1 Medauroidea extradentata
TTTTGAAAAAGGTTTTTATAAGTACCATTCTGAGGTACACTTTTAATCCGAGTACTTGCATCTATTGATATAAATTTATGTTTCAATTATTACTTGCCTTATTTTTCCAAGAAACACTATGGAAATTGGACCATGCTTCCAGACAAGGCACTCTTCTGTGCATGGTTTCTTGTTTTTTTCTTTTTTTGGGACAAGGTTCGGTCATATTTACAGTTCAGAGGTATGCTTTTAATACAGTATAAAGATGTTCGTCTGTTGATATAAATTTACGTGTAAATTATTACTTACCTTACTTTTTTTTTGGCAAAGCACAATAAAAATTGTAACCAGACTAGAGGCAATTAACAGAAAAAATTAGGGGCCTATAGTCAGTCTCATAAAAAAATTCTTATCTTTGACAGTTGTGTTGACATTTCTTTTTACAGCTGTTTCCATGAAATAAGTAGTGTTTTTCATTGCCACAAGTGATTTTTGCAAAAACACACTCCGCTGACTCTCAAACTGTCCAGTGCATCATAATTAAAAGTAAGCGAGAGATTTTGGTCAGCGATTAACATCGAGGTCTTTAGCGTTAGAGAGGGGTGACATGAGATTGAATATGGAGCAGCGCCGGAACTAAGGGACAGGGAAGGGGAAAGAGAAGATCCACAAAAAAACCTTCCAGCCAAAAACATTGTCTGGCACAATTCCCACAAGTGAAAATCAACAGACTGAATATGTCGGGAATCGAACCTGGATCTCCTTGGTAGGAGGTGAATGGTTTGACCATTTTGCCACAACTGCATCTTCGTAATTAAAAGCATTTTCCTGAAGACACTGCTACGCATTACTGTCTTGAGAACTGTCAAAAAATGGAATTCTTAGATGAGACAGACTAAAGTGTAAATGTAATATTTGTGGAATATAGTCTATGAAATGATAACAGGTCTCTTACCGATCATGGTGGTGGTATCCTCCTCGTCATCGGACTTGGGTGGCAGCTTGGTGCGGTCCTGGACTCTGTTGGCCCCACCCCGCCGCCAATCCGGCCTGTTCTGGCGAATGAAGGGGGCTGGCCCCATCATGCCCGGGGGGGCAGGCGCACCAGGAGGCCCGTCCACTGCACCCGGCGCTGCGCCGGCCCAGTAACCACCCTGCATCATCTGTTCACAGCAGAGATAATGCCACGCCAACTTCCCTTGTCAAATAGCATGAAAAGTCATCTTAGTATAGAAAACCTTTACGATTATAAAAGAAACTCTTTTGCTACAAAACTCAAATATTTTAATTGGCGAATTACATGACGTGAAGCAGTGACTACTGCATCATGATGCTGAAAGCATTCAACTTGAACAACACATTAGAAAAATGATTAAAATACTAACTGCAAGGTCTAAACAGTAATAGAGTAGAATATGTAAAAACCTTACAACAGGGTAAATTTTCATTAAAAAAAAAAATCATAGGACCAAAATAAAAAAATATATTAATCAAGAAAATTTCAAAAGTCAATTGGACTGTTATAAAAGGAAACTACTCTGTAACGAGACGCAAAAAAACTGACATACAGAAATGAAAAAATTCACTGAGATTTAAATGTTGAAATACTTTTATAAATGATGAGCCAAACATGATAATGAAAGACTAGTGATACACTAAATGAAAGTTCAAACAGTGTAGATATGGCCGTACATTACTATATCTACACGTAGCACTATTACACTACCAATTTCCTTTAGTGCTAGTTGGAGAACACACAAACCATAGGGCAGCGAGTGATTGTTGTCCATCTATGTTTTGTGCGTTCTCCAACCTGCAAGTACTGCTTCTGTAAGTACTTGTGTATTTCTGCCTACATTTTTAGTAATTAGTAGCCTAGCTTCCGTTTCCCACCTTTCCTTTAATGCTAGTTTGGTAGAACTGTGGCTACGGGTGCAATGATAGCAGCTAATTGTAACTGAACTGCCATTATGGAGAAACTGGCTGAGCTAATTAAGGAACGTCTACAACACTAACACTATTTCATTTAAATACAAAATTAGGAATTTTTCCCCACTTAAGCATCCTTAATACTTCCTTATCATTCAATAGGCTGCAGGAATAAAGAAAAAGCTAGCTGACCAGCAAAACTGTGATTTGAAGGGAATAAGACAGTTCATTACCTCATAAAAAAAATTGGTTTTAACTAGACAATCCAAGTTCTTAATCATAATATTCAATACAAAATATTTATACCAACAGTTCAAAAAAAAAATGAAATTGTTGGCTGCTCCTCACTTCCTGCCAATATCAAAGCATCAATTCTGTGTGACACAATTTGCTATACAGTAAAACCTCTTTATAACGACCCATGTTATAACGATCACCTGTCTATAACGACCCGTTTTTGGGAAACTGTAATTTTTTAATTTTTTTTTTATTTCAAATTTCAAGGAAATCAGCAAAAAATATGTTTTTGTGCGCCGTGTTGCATTTTTAGTGGTGAGAACTGTACTACACTCCACGCGGCAAGCGGTGACTCATCCTTCCTCTCTCCAGCCGTAACGGTACTTTTATCTTCCTTTCCCCTCACGTGAATACCCGGCGCACTCGGCATTCTCCAACTTTGTTCACGTGCCAGTGTTCTCTCGCTTGCTGTTAGATACGCTACACGCTCTCTGTTTGCTCTATTATAATGACTTTATTGCGCAACTTTTGGATTTCTCTCGGTGTTTTACGATTTATGACAACTTATTACGCTTTGATTTTCACGATTTCAATATGGTAATTTATTTGGTTTGAGTTTGTAAACGATTATTGAAAACCCACGCAGTTACTTTGGCTTTCGATTTGGTTACGATCATTGACCACCAACGTAGTTTTTTTGGCTTTCGATTTAGTTACGATTATTAGGCTTGAATCTGTAAACGATTTTTGAGGACCCATACATTTTTTAAAACTTCATACGGGCTTTCGATATTTCCATAATGAGTGGAAAGCGAGTCAGCTTGTCGCTTCTGAAGAAGTATGAAATAATCAAGGAAGTGGAATCAACACAGAAGCCGAAGTCCGAGATTGCGCGGGAGTTCGGCATCCCGAAATAAACACTGTTTACGATCTTAAAAATGAGGGACGAGATCGTTAATGCAATGCAGAAGGAAGGACGCAGTGCAAGCGTAAAAAAACTAAGGCGTACGATGTGGACTTTAAAAAAAAAAAAGGAAACAGTTGTTCGATCCTTTAATGTGTCAGACTTTTATTTTATTGTGTGTTTGTTTAGTGTCCCGTCAACGCAGTGATAATAGTAAACAAATGATCTGCCTAATTTATCACGTTTGTTGGATATTTTATCTGGTAAGTTTTTTTACTAGTTTACTTTTAGTTTTTTCGTGATTTGTTTTTCCTTATGTACTCTTTAATAAATTTAAACGTTTGCTTGTACAACTGCTACGACTATGCTGTTAACTAGCACTACACTTTTAAGTGGGGGCCATGTCGTTACATTTACTTTGTCCTGAACAAAATATTTTACACCTTAACATGTAACTTTAATATTTTAACTGAGCAATAACGTAACGTCACAGTGCACGCCCGTGATTATCTTTCAGTCGGTCTCAAAGCAGAGCAGGATGACGTGCAGACTAGGACAGCTGCTGTGACTGTGGTATTGATCGGCGAATGCGCGCGCAGCCATCTCCGGCACTTACCTCTCCCCCCTCCCCTCATCATTATCCTCCCGGCCGGCCGATAACAAGCAAGCGGCGATACAGGCGTAACCTCACAGCGCGTGACTTTCTAAATGTTCACGGCGTAAAAGAAAAGCCTCGAGAGTAGAATATATTGCTGCCTTTTCTCTAAAAGACGCCTGGTCACAAATTTAGTTTATAGCTAGGTTTAAATGTACGACTTATTATTGCTTAAGATGACCGAACATGGACTTAATGCGAAAACTGCCTATTTTGACACATAGAGGTTCCAAATGGGTCCGAAATCTTATAACTACCACCTCTCTATAACGACCCTAATCTCGGGAACCGTGAGGGGTCGTTATAAAGAGGTTTTACTGTATTTAACTTTGTAAAGGTATACAGATAAATGTGTAGAATAATTTTCTTTCGTTAGAATACTGTGGAGTATTTTGTAATTTTGGTGAAGTTAAGTACACAATATAAACTATAATTCAAATGAAATATTTAATGGTAATAATTTATATACAGGCCCTTATCTTGCATTGCTAATGTTTTGAATCATTTATTTGTGTATTTTCTTTTATGTAATACCTTCCATTCAATACTTTTTAAATTCCTGTTTAGTCTCAGTTTGTCGGTTTCAGTGTGTTAAGAAGTAATGATAGGCATAGCTCTGGGGTTTTATTTTCTTGTATGCTTGTAGTACATCGAGGTGCGGCACATTTAAATTAAGGCTTTGTAATCATGATTGTTATCACCTACTAGGTGTGTTATCCTAGATGTCCACAGAAGAAAGGAGATTCCTGATGAAAAATAACTAACTGTTGGATGACTTTTGCCACAGTCAGGCCAATTGTGTCAAGAGGCCGAATATGTATTTAATTTATCTGTAATGGTTGCTCATCATAAGTATAAGATTGTATTTACAAAGTGTGTATTATCGAACTTATAGCACGGGCTTTTAGAAGAACCTTGTATAGCATTATTAATAATTAGGTGTAGCATTTCAAGTGCCGAAGATACGCAGCTAATTCTCACAGAGCAACAAAATACTATAGCCATATTAGTTCCCATGCTGTCCACCACCATGATGTTTAGATTGGGTATCTAGACCATGTATGTTAGTTTGTCACAGTAAGTTTAGCCACACAATAGACATTCTTGTAAGTAATAACTCATGTATATAGTTTAATTTAGTATTAATACTGAAGGCAATTAAATATGGATGCAGTCAGCTGGGTAAAACTCAAGAACCATTCAATATTCTAATATGAGCAGGACAGAAGGGACAATTTGTTTCACGTGATGTCGATACCAATAAGCCCACAGCCCCATGCTCAACTCAAGTCACTATTGTGGCCCTAGATACTTCTAATGAACTAATTATTTTATGGTGTATGGTTTAAAGGTATCTAAAGACATATAAGAATACTTTACTGCCATTAAAAATATTTGGAATGTTAATTTAACAACTTATATTTACTTTTAGCAAACAATTTTTATAAATAAAATAAATTTTCCGGTTATTATTTTTTAAGTTTTCTAGAAAACCTTTTCATTAACTTGCTGTTTTAGATCTTCTTGAGTTTGTTAAATCTGGGTTCCACTGCAGGTCAAGTATAACTTGGAAAAGAGACACACACGTACAACTAGCACAGTCGACATGACTGACCTGATTGTAGTGATTGGAGCCCGGTGTGTGATTGTAGTCGTACACTCCAGTAGCCGGGCCATACTGCTGCCCTGCAGGAGGATATGGGTATGCTGGCACTGCTGCCCCCTTCCCCGGCATCATAGTGGGGGGCGGAGGAGGCGGCGCAGAGGACCCTGGAGGTACCCCACTGCCCCAGTTCCAGCCCCATTGCTGCCAGTTTGACCAGCTGTTCCACGATGCTGCATCTACGCACGGCAACATTCACTACTGCAGCACACCTTGCACACTACGGTCATGGCATAACACCTATACAGTGCAAGACTGCCTGGTTTCAATATTTCTCTTCTGTGAAATATGCCCAACAGCTTCATTGCGTTGACATTTTAAAACATTTGCTGCTGATTCCTCTGGACCTAACATCTCCATAGAGCAGAAACAATAAAAATACAATAATACAATGCCTGAAAACTGTTAGGTGCTTGCAAGTCCGTACCACCGAGCGTGGTAGAACAGAGGTAAAACATTCGTCTCGCATTCGGGAGGATCTGGGTTCAATCCCCGGCCATCCTGATTACAATTTTCCATGTTTTCCCGAAGTCACTCCAGGTGAATGCTGGGATGGTTCCTTTATCAGTCCTGGCCGATCCCTTCCCGTGTACTTACACCAAGACCTTGCGCTGTTCGAGGACACAAAATACTAAATAAAAAAGTCATCCAGTGAACATATTAAACCAACATGATGTCTGGGGGAACAAGGTCTATGCAAACAGAGTTCTCCTCACACGTCACATATGAAGAAATGTCAAAATCAGGGAACTCATATTGTATAAACTATAGTATACCTAAATGGCTATACAATATATAGCTGCCTTTCACAAATGGTTCCCGTTAATAAATAATTAACTAATTAAAATAGGCCTACTTGACAAGTGCAATAAAAATGTACTTCACAATTTCCGTAATACACGTTCATATTTTACTACAGCGGAATCTCATTAAAACATCAATTGTAAATGGTAACAAAATTTGTCTCTATAGCAGACTGTTATTATATCCAAATAATTTTACACATGTTATGGAAGAATAGGACACTATAAAGTTGTAGGGCAGATGATGTTATACACCATTCTCTTTATAAAGAAACTTTCACTGTACTGTATTACGTACGATAGCTCAATTTTGAACGTATATTAGAACACTTTCATGAAGTGATGCCTGGAAAATAGATAATTTTTTTTTTTTTTTCCATTTTTTTCATAATGCATTGAACAGTTTCTTATTTCTGTCCTTCCATTCACTTACACTTACCCCTTCTAACACTAAGGTATCGCCTAACAAATTGTTGTACTGTACATGCAAAATTGAGCTATTATCATACGTAATACAGTATAGCAAAAGTTTCTTTATACAGAGTACAGCTCATAACATCATCTGATCCATAACAATTTTATAGTGCACCATTCTTTCATAACACACCTAAAGTTATTGGATAAAACAACAATCTGCTATAGAGACAATATTTTAAAAAATTTTTTAATTAATGAAAAATAATACAACAAAACAAAAATTTTTGATTTGTGAATAAAGCCACAGAAATGAATAAATATACATAAAACTGTTGAAAGGCCACCAAATTGGATACACCTGTAGACAATAGATATTTAGTTTTATTTGTTTAAATTAATCCAGTCTCAAATTTCCAAGGACTTGATTTTACGAAGTCACCAATTTTACAAAGTAACACTCAGGAACCCGGACAATTCAATAGTTGATTTAATTGCTTATAAACTACAATGATGGGCAACCTGTTCTGAGAATTTTTTCACATTTTTCAGCATAACCTTTCACTACCCTTGAAGATAGAACATGCTGAAACTAGACATGGCGTCAACCCAGAAACACTGACAGTCATGATTCTGAATAGAAAGTCTCCAATCAAACTCCAACAAAAATTTTGATAGCTTGGGAGTGCATCATTTGCACTAAAATATATTTCTCCATATAACACTCCCAACAAGATGTTTGCCCTAAAGGTATTTTGCCTAAAGGTGTTCAAACTGAGAGTTTTTCCTAAAAGCAGTTGTCACAAAAAATGTTTCTCAGTCAGGCAATTGTCCTTCAGTTGATTGCCCTAAAATATACTGCAAACAACGTATACACAATAACTTCAGCTTCTCAAATGAATAGGGAGAAACAGAAAACTTCTCACTTGCAGGAAATATTTACTGAGACCCCAAGACAGATTGCATATGGGAAATTAGTATTAGAGCAACATTTAATTTTTTTGTTTTTAAGTTGGCTTTTCATGTATACATACATAGTTGACGGCAAGATCTCAACACACACCTTTACTCAATAATAGGAACTGAGAAAGGAATTGGCCATTACATATATAAAGGAACCATTCCAACATTCACCTGAAGTGATTTCAGAAAACCATGGAAAAAACAATTTGAATGGCTGGAGCCGGGAATACAACCTAGGACCTTCTGAACAAGAGTTTTCAATGACAACAATTATGTAACAAGGTGATAACGCCAACAAATGCAAAGCAAGTTACAACTGGACGTATGATGAAAACAATTATCAGAGCAATGCAGGCCACAGAACTAAAAATTGCAATTAAAAATTGTTGTATGATCAGTTAAGTCAACAAATGTTTAATCAAGAATACTTAATTCGTTAATAAAAAAGAGGATTAGCTTTTCATGCATAGTAACACTTTCACGTTTCTAATATGCAAATATTCTGCTTGTTACAAAGTACTATGCTGCTTATTTACATAGGAGAAAAGTAGTTTACAAAAATAATTCTAAAATAGGACCAAAACTACAGAAATTAATACATAATCTGGAACAGCCAAAACGTACACAAATTTTTTGGTAAACCCGACAAGATCATTAAGTTACATTAAATAAATAATGACCAGATGCAGTAGTAAGAATGTCACACTATACACTAGTACAGAAACTCACCTAGGACTTCAGTTCTGCCAACACTTCACAGCTGAACTCTTAATATATTACTTAAACACTGTGATGTAAGTGTCCATTACCTTGAGAGTTGGAGTTGGAAGCATTCGAACTGTCCTGATCCTCCTTCACCTCCATGTCCATCGGGGCCTCCCCTGACTCCGAGTTGGGGCCCTTCTTTAGCATGGACGTGTCCCCGATGACAGGTGGGGGTGGGGCCGGGGGAACTTGGTCCAGAGGACATGTTTCTTTCATCTGGATCCATTGCTGCGCTAATGCCGCCCAGTCCACTGCAGACACACGAGACAATGCAGATATCTTAGTACCGTAACATAATGCATGGGGATGGTTAGATATCACTTTCTTATATGTGCAGCACATAATTTGATGCACTCTAGTGGAATTATATATGCACATGCTGATTAGTCTACGCAGGTTGCTGCTTCAGGGCAAATAGCAGGTAGAGATATTTAATTGGTCCTTTGGCTCCAGAGTTGCTGTACAAGCAACTGTACTGTCATGTAATTTTATTGGCTTACAGACCAGACACAACACTGCACAAAAACTGTTTTTGGTTGGCCCTCATCACAAGCCACTACAGGAAAATTAACTTGTGCTGTGTAACCTGTAGCTCAGTCAATGACAAGTAAAACAGATCAATCGTTTGAAATAATTACGTTAAAGATGAATTTTGGCCAATTGATGATTACTGCCAACCGTATATTTTTCAAAAAATTCCCTACCAACTGACAAAAATTCTGTCATTAGGCCTACTGAATTATTTCAGACATCGCCTCTCATGTAAGAGGATACTGTATTTACATACGTTGAAACACGCCCTACTTCACTTTCACTTGGGCGGTCCATCATCTATAGGTCATTCGGAATAAAGTGAGCACTAAAGATTTAACCTTCGAAAAAAATCACTAGCCGTTACTGCATAAACATCACCACTAACAAGAGTTACTTTACTGCTTGTATGGTTGGTAGCGATTTATTGTACGTAGTTCCGTGTATTTTCCTATTTGTACACAACATTAGTGAAAGAACATCAGATGAAATCGACCTCTCTGTATTTAATACACTTCAAAATATTTACTTATGATCTTATTGACATTCATACTTACAGTATAATTAGACTCTATTGGCACAAGAATAATGTGACGCTATCGCCGACCACAAGTCATATAGGTCGTTTTCGCTTGCTTCGCGCTTCAGACAGTTCGAAACTCCACCGACAGGTGGCATCAGAGTTAGGTTCTCGTCGCCAAATTGCATAATTTGTGTGCGTTTGTCCGTTGTGCGTATATACACATTCAAAAGTATTGAAAATTACTATGAGTATCATTGCCGAAATGATGTGAAACCATCGGTAATCTGTAAATTATGTTTTACGTTTGCCAGCCTAGAAACAATATACTGTACTTTTTATTTCACATGTTAAGAAAATAGGTTATTTATTGTTTCTGAAGTGCGTCGTCATCGTTCGTGGAAGTATAACTGAACGAAACTTGAATTATTGAATAGCATGTGTCATGTCTGTTGTAATGGCGGTTACGAGTTACAAATTCAAATAAAATATGCCCTCATTTACGAGATTCGTAACGGCAATAGTGCGTGCTGTTATTAGTCGATGGACAGAAACCAGACATAAACTCGCAGGTATTCATAACCATAACTAATATTACTTTTTTATACCTTATATTCAGCCCACGTGCATTTAATGAGTAGATACTGTAGCTAAAATTTATCGCAGCAGTTTAATGTAGTTGTAAACATTGCACGACCCTGTGTACATAAAAGCACGTGGCATAATTTGTGTTTACATTCGGCGGAAAGATATAAACTGGCAGGAAATAGAAATTTATCAGGGCTTTTTTGAGTGTTCACTTTATTCCGAATCACCTATATCAGAGGTTTGGTAACAGAACATAATAATTTTAAAGTGCTTACAATGTGTTATGTACGACATGAAACCTTTATTGACTGAACTACTTGTATTCAACTCTGAATCATGTACGTTACGATACCTAACAAAGGTATTGTAAAATCACAACCAATTCACCAAAACATTTTCGACGATGTGTAATGGAACTACTTCCACAGAATTAACTCACATTCTGTCAGTCAGTTCCTTGTGTAGCAAAACAGAAAACCAACTGATAACAACACTCTACAGGATAAATCTAATCAAAGACAAGAGAAAGTAAAAATATATAACGAATATGACAAACACTTAACATGACTGCTACTGCAGTAGCACTTGCAATTGAAACCAAGAGACAAGCAAGAAGGCTTACCTTCCTCGTGAGACACGTTCTGATAGGCTGATGGGTTGAGAGCCCATTGTGAATACTGCGTCTCCCCAGACCACATGACTGCTCCAACTTTGCTTCCAGTCACATCTGACTATTGCCGGCACCTGGAAAGTACTATTCCATAACAACTCCTTGATAAAAATTTCATCAAATATTATGCATGCCACAGAAAATGAAGGACCATTTTTCTGAAAACACCAACTCAGTTTCAAAAATCGTACCCTACGTTTTACAGAAAACTAATCATTTTACATTAAGTACATCTTTATTTAGGATGAAAATACGCAATAGGGCTTAATCGGATGTAAGTTTTTGCTATTTGACAGCAGTACTATTAGACTGTGCTGTGGTTTGATGCATATCTTTGGCCAATTTGTAATTAAAAAAAAAAAAGCATTTTTTTTAAATTTGGCTTTTTACAAACACATTTCACACCATGTTAACATTTCGTTGGGAGCTACTGCTATTTTTGATATCCAATCACTATTCCCACGGATACTAAGAGCTTTAAGAGTCAAATGAAAATACAAAAGATACTGTAGTAATAATAACTAAATTCATCCTCGTCAACTATGTCATGGCTTTCCTTAGAAAATTATGCGTATTGACAGTAGACGTCTACTGTATTGCAGACTCTAGCAACAGAAACTTCACGTCCTCGCAACTTAAAAACTGAAAGACTAGTAACAGCCCAAAATACAACAAAACACAATGACACTGGTCTGAATGAAGCCTCCCAACACCAGCGCTATAATGGCTTCTGTTCTAATTGCATGTTTGGTTCATGCAAATGTTTCATGATGTTTAATATTTTTAAGATAACTCTTTTCAGAATACTTTGGTACATGTTACAAGCTTGTCACAAGTCTGACGTAGCAGTCGACAACGAAACAGCTCGAAAATATACACATGGACCTTATAACACTTGCGAAGTGTAAAACATTCGTGAGAACTTCAAACACTTGATTTCTCACTATTCATCAATTGAGTGTAAAGCTGGCTTCACACAGTGCCTGATGTGTCTTGCATGGAATCTGCTACATAAACATTAGTTCATGAATAACAGACAAATTTTTCCAACATGAGTTCACATACAGCTTGTGACATATGAAGTATGGCACTTTAGTTACTTGTATTAACAGTAATTTTAACTTCTTTACAATGTCACAGAAACACAGTTTAATAACTATAAATGTAATTTTATGCTAAATAATAAGTTTTGGAAGTATTTGTAAAATTTTAATGTAACTTTAAAAGCCCTGACATAATTTATTTAATTGAGTTAAGGTGCATTCACAATGCCGTGACGAGGTCGCCACAACAGCTCAGACACAACAATTTTGTAAGCAAGACAGCCACAACGATTCTGGTAGCGTTCACAATGCTCCGACATGACGACGTGCGGCTTGTCGTGGTGCGGCCGTACCTAAAAGTAGAAGCTATCATAGTTTATTGAATGTATTATTTCGATCAACTGTTTCATGAAAGCACAAATGAAACTATATAAAAATTCTTGCGAAACAAAAAACAACAGAAACATAATGCATAATGTTCTTCGCTGAAATGAAAATACCGGTACTTGGGTTATTGAAAACAAGACATTTATTGTAGAAGTGAAATATACCAAGTATTTTCAGTTGCAAGTCAATCTCGTTTTGTAATGTTGCATTTCCTTTACCTGCAAGTCCCAACACAACAAAAATTAGAAATATAATCTACTCTCATCTAGCTGCCAGGGCAATAATTCTGTCGGACTTAAGCTTGGAATTTATTGGTTGCTGTTCAGATATCGCTGTGTCGGGGCTGCTATGCCAACCACATCGGGGCATTGTGAATCCACCTTAACATGGCTATGCTATGGCAATGACGAGTCATAAATTAAGATTAAATAGTTTTATTCAGAATAATAACTACACTTTATGTAATACTTTTTAAATACAGATTGATATGTAATTAATATTTGTGAAGTATTTTTTAATATAATCTGTCTTATTTATAATATTTTAATACATTTTATGATAATAATTAAGGATTGGAGAGTATGATTTTGTAGTCCATGTTTTATGTGCACCTACAAAAAAAACTTTTGGTGGCTACTTCAAAGAATGACGATGTGAGATTTTATGCCCTTTTAAAATCTATTTTATACGGGCACATCCAAAGGGTAGGATCATGATTAGCACCAGCAAAATTAGGCAAAGTAGCTAGGAGTGCCGGTCAATCCAGAAGTGGACGGAGCAGTAGGCCTAAGTGGGATTAAATTTGAAGTGAACAAGTAAGAAGAGGATGCAGACTTAAGCCATTTTGACCAGTTAAGTCCCAAATAAGACTATAATATTGCCACCCTAATTTGAGTCAATTCTCTTTAAGTTGTGTTGATTGGAATTATTATAAACTGCTAATGTGTGTTTCGGGATGGATAAGTTGAACTTTTTGAATGACTAAATTGAATATTTTTCCTGATTTATTGGCATAATGAGGGATAGAACTAGGCCTGCACCCAGAGGTCCTGGGAGTACTAGTTTATGTGACAGAGATACAGAAGAAAATATCTAAGACATTTATTAAATTTTTTGTTTAACCCTGAGAACATTTTAAAGCATTTTCTGATTGAAAATTACTTGACATTATTCAATTTGAATTTAGAATACCTACAGACTTTAGGAAACTGTTTGGTTTTACACGCTATGCAATTGTAGTATTTCAGTCACTTTCCTCACTAAGTTGCAGAGTTTTCTGCATATTAATTACATTGCAGTTAAAATCAGTCGTTTCATTTATTTCTTGTTCCTTTGAGCCCAAAAGTACGGCTAGAACCATAGAGCTACGGAACGTGTCACGTGATTACAATATATGTACAAGTAACACCTCTATTAACAAAAATTAAATTAATAATAAAATTTACAAGTATTAAGATTATACTAATACCTATGTTAAAAGTAATATAGCAGTACAGTGACATATTTAAAAAATATACAAAGAAATACATTCATAGTTTAACAATATTTAGGTTGTTTGTCAGTTGTTTTATTTTTCTATGAAGTGTGTGTGCTATGGTAAGTGGTGTAATTAGTGGTCACAGTGTCCGCAACTATACTGGAGTAAGATCTTGACATCATGCCTATCTAATACTAATATATATATATATATATATATAAACATACATACATACACACACACACACAGTATTTTTTTTTTTTCACAAGCTATATTATTTATTCCCCCTTTACTCTAATAGTTATCAAAGCCATAACTTTATATAACAGATATAATGTAGACTCAAATTTTGGAAAAGTAATTACTCCAAAAATAATTACATTTATTTTTAAAACATTTCAGCAATGAGAGCACAATGGATGCAATGAACACGAGATCTTGTAAAAGATTATGCAGTGATTGCTTTCCCTGAATTCCTCTTCGTACACTACAGTGTATCATTTTCTTTACATCCCTATAAGTAGCATATATGGCCAGCACAGAATGACCAATAGGATCACTGTTTCCATGCAACTTTCGTCGTCTTGCCCCAAAAATATAAAAGCTCTATATTCACATTTCCTACACAGTTGTGACTTTCGTGAGTTCTTGCACAAGAGCAACATTTTGCATGCATTCAGCTATTGTATGTCATGTGAAACAGGTAAATACAGTCAAATCCCGATAATTCACACTCACTGAGGGGGCAATATGCCATAGACAATAGAAAAATAGTGATAATCTGCAACTAACATCAAAATATTATGCCCAAACCTAGCAGAACAGCGGTCTACTTAAAATTTAGGCTCATTGAATCATGATCGCAATTCTATTAAATAGCTGTTGTGGCATCACAAAATTAAGGCTATACCGTAAAATGAATACTGTACCATATGTCCCAAACTTGTGACATTAAAGTTTAACTGTACATTTTTTACTACAGCATTATATTTCAAGGTGGTGTTTATATACCACAAAGAGGCTAATTAAGAGTTAATTGAAGTTATATTGAGTATAAATATTTTTATTTAGAGGTGTTTTGATTGGTGGGCAACTACAAATCTATTAGAAGATATTAGAAAGAAGGTGCAGAAAAGGGAAGCGCGATGAGTGATGAATAAATGAAAAAGGCATGGTTAGACTGTCTCTGGCATCCGGGTGGGTCAAGCTACACCCTCTGAACCTTTTACACCTTAACATCCACTCCATGAACCATCAGGTGTAGAGGTTATAGAATAATAATAATTATTATTAGGGCCTATAAGTTTTACACTTACAATTGGCTAATATCCGGTGGCGAGCAAACTCCTCCCCATCCACACAGCTCCAATCCTCAAGTTCTCTCCTAAACCTTCCAAGCCCCCTCACAGTCACAAACTCCTCCCGCAGTGTACCAGCACCAGCATTGACTGTTTACCCCTCTCCATTCTCCTCCGCACCCTCTGAATTTTCTCACTGTCGTTACCTTTACCCTTCAAAGTTCCCTTAGTTAGTTTCTTGGCCAAACTGCCGCATCCCCCACCCCCACTCGCCCTATACAACCTGACCAGTTTTTCCACTCTCCTCCTGTCCCTCAACGGTTTCCATCTCGATACCTTCATCACGCTAGGCCTAAAGTTCTTTTCCTCCTCACCAGCCTGACCCAGCCCTTTCCATTTATTCGTCACTCATCTCGCTGCCATTCTATACACCTTCTGCACCTGCACCTCCAAGTACGGATCCCAATCCGCGGCAACGTATTCCAATACTGGACGAACCATCGTGCAATATGCCTTTTTCTATTAGGGCATATATCTATATCACTGTCCTTCACACAAAACATGTTATTAACCACCTTGACTCCGATGGATGATCTACTGCAGTTGTCATACACTAACATGTATTTTGCAACATTTCTGGGGGACCGCCACACTAACACATTCCCTGGCCTAACCAATCCAGCACAGGTAGGACCGACTACAGCTTAAGGGTGTTAAAGTGCAATAAATTCATAATTTTCTATTTTTATGAAATAGTTTATGATATTTATGAGTACAGATTCTTCTTATGAAACACTTTTAGTTCTCATATGGTCAAAATCGAAATTTGCATGAAACGCTGCCATGCAAATATTGTAAACCAATTAACTTAGGCTACTTAAGTGAAGTAATTCACAGTGAAATAACATACCATGAGCTATGGCTATGTAACAAACCAACAGAAAAACTTGGTGAACAATTTTTTTATTTTAAGAAATTGCTGAATTTGTAACTTTTTCCATGTAATTTATCTTTTTTTTTTAATTAAAAATATTACGTTGTGAGTTTCTAAGTGTCTTTATTTCGTAGCTCATCAAATTATTTCACTTATGTAAGTCAATTGGTTTTCATTATTTGCATAGCAGCAGAACAATCAAGTTTTTATTTTGACATATGGTAATAAGAAAACTATTAGAGCTAAAATTGTTTTGTAAGAGGAAACTGTACTCACAAGTACAGTCGACAAAACTAACAATATTTTATTAAAATACAAAATTATGACATAACACCTGCACAACCTTAACAAGTGAAAAAACTCCAAAGCTTTTAGGTTAACACACAGATAACCATTTAAATTGGGAAGATCATATAAAATATATTAAGTTACTGGAAAAAATTAGTGCAGAGTGCTATTCTCTCTAAATCTGTCACTCAAATACCCAAACTCGTACTCCAACAAGTGTACTTTGCTAATTGTCACTGTATTACGTCTTATGGCATTAGCTTCTGGTGAACTTAAACAGAAAAATACAAATAGATTTTTGGAGACCAATTTTCATAATCCAGAACATATTAAACCTTACAAGGACCAATATGAACGTATTTATGATATCCTACTGGTTCTATGCATAACCAACATGTTTCCTCGAGGAGTTCTCAGAGTCGTAGGAAAACAAGAAATTTTAACTGGTTGAAATGTACTTATATTGGACATTTACACTTTTATTTTTGTCATTTAAATGTTGCCATTGCCTTATTTGCCACCACTTTATCTGTGTTCGAAGTAAAAGAAGATTGGAACAAGGAAACTGTGTCACAGGGTTGACAAAGTTTAAAATCTGTGAACGGAAAATAAAAACAGTATTACAGGAGTAGAAGAGCAATAAAGCAGTTGGACCAGATGGTATCTGGAATGGAGCACTTAAGTTTGTAGGGGTAGAGCTGGCTAGATATTTGGTGTTGTTGTTTGGGAGATCATTAGCGGAGGGAAAGTTGCCACAGGAATGGAAAGAGGCATCAGTTGTACCGATATACAAACAAGAGGAAGGATAAGGGAAGCCTGGCAAGAGGTCTATGAGTGTCACATTGAGTACAAGGAAGGTAATGGAGAAATTGGTGGTCCAGGACATGGTAAACATGTCGGATGAGAAGAATTGGCTTCAGGAATACCAACACGGTTACAGACAGGATTATTCATGCGAGACTCATCTGGCAGGTTTGTTGAAGGATACAGTGCGGGAAGTCCACGAGGGGAAGAAGTTAGATGCCTGCTTCAGACTTTGAAAAGACATTTGACAAGGTGTCCCATGGGAAGTTGAGGGAAAAGTTGGATCATCTGCTACAGGACAAGTCTTTGGTGAAATGGATTGGGGACTTTCTCAGGGGGCGTAGGCAGAGAGTGAAAGTAGGGGAGGCAATGTCAGAGGAGGGAGAGGTAACATCACGAGTACAGCCGGGAAGTATGTTGGATCCTCTGTTATTCACCATAATGGTGAATGACATGGGACTCAGGATTACGGGAAAAATAAGATTGTTTGCGGATGACTGTGTGCTGTACACAAAGGTAGGCAGTGGAAACAACTTACAGGTAGATATTAATAGTCTGTGGTCATGGACAGAGGACAGAATGAGAATTTATGTGTGCAAGACTAGGTTGGTGAGGTTTACTATAATCTATACATTTCAAGATTGCAGCTTGTGTCACTCCGCCTGCTCCCGCGCTTGAATGACATTGGCTGTGCAACAAACCGTCTCACCACCTCCGCGTGTCTCGCGAGCTGTCGTCTGGCAACAAGTGGAGAAACGGAAACGCGCCTCGCTGTGGAGGAAATGGAATCACGATGGACGTGGCGTCATCGCGTAAGTCGTAGTTAATACATTCCATGCACATATAGTATTTCATGCGCACAGAGTGATATTATATTACAGAGGATTAAAAAACGCAACTAAACGATAGAATTACCTATTCTGAACTAAAACACAGAAATTTAGTGTAGGACCTATTTCCTGTCGCAACGACACTGTTAACTAACCAGCCAACCAATGATCGAGAGCTCACCTGTGACAGTGTATATTTCTGCTTCAACCTTGGAATGGATATAGTATAAGAAGAGAATGGTGAGCAGAGATGTATACAAATGGGATGGGCATGAAATAGAGGAAGCCATAGAATAAGTACCTAGGGGTTGTGTTACAGGCTGATCTGAGAGAGATAAAACAGGTGGAAAGAGTGGTTAAAAAGGGAAGAAAGGCTTTGGGCCTGCTGAGAAGGGTTTTGAAGGGAGTTAGTGGTGAAATGAAGGAGAAGGCATATTGCACAATGGTTCGGCCAATGTTGGAATATGCAGCCACAGAGTGGGATCTGTGTGTGGAGGTACAAGAACTAGAGAAGGTGCAAAGAAGGGCAATGAATAAATGGAAAAGGCAGGGATACGATTGTGAGGAAGAAAGGAACTTAAGACCTACAGTAACGATGAAGGAAATGGAATGGAAACCACTGAAGGATAGGAGGAAAGGTTGGTCAGGATGTCCAAGGTGATGAGTGGCGAGGACGGATGGGGAAGGTTGCTCTGCAGGCTAACTATGGGATCTTTCAAGGGGAGAGGAACCAACAGTGAAAAGATTCAGAGAGTGTGGAAGAGAACGGAGAGGGGTAGACATTCTATGCTTGTTGAGTGGAATGTTCTGCAGGATGAGTTGGTGACAGTGCAAGGGACTGGAGAGGTAGTACCTATTGTAAAGATGGAGAAGAGTCCACTCGCTACCAGGCAGTAGCCCAATCCAGGATAAAATTATTATTATAACTACTTATTAATTTTGAGCCAATCTAACATTGAGCATTTGTAAACTACAAAAATATTTATTTCATATGCAGACTTAATAACACGTTGCTGTTCAAATTCACAGCAAGGGCTCATATGCACCCTAGAACATCACCTTCAGCTAAGGCAGTAGTTACCAAACGAGGGGTCGCAGGCTGTTTCGAGAGAGGTCGCGACAGGCTTTGAAATAAGTTTAAAAATTAGAAAATACTCGATAAAACAAAACAATGTAAAAATGAAGATCTAAATAAATGACTGAAATTAAAATGAAAATTAATACTAATTACAGAGACAACAAATATGTGTGTCAATAATAATTGTTGAAATGCAGACGGTCGCCGTTAAAAATTGAACAAAAAAAAAGGGGGTCGCAAAACCAAAAGCTTGGGAACCACTGAGCTAAGGGGACGAGCCACTCACCCTTCTCAAGCCCTACGTCCAAATTCACAAAATGCAGCCTACTTCATTAAGGGAACTAGGGCTTAAGAGTTCAAGGGGAAGTGATCAAGAGCATGTTGCACAGAAATTGAACACTACCAATATAACAGGTGGTAATGGGGAGGGGGATCAGGAAGTGTAGCACGGGTTCTGCGAGTGACTGAGGAAGAGCTTGCCATGCGGCAGCTCCCCAATTGTCAGTGAAATTATTACTAGGCCCACATAACTGATAGCGTATCTATATTCCTGATTCACATTTCATACTCAAGTATTAACTTCATTTATAACTAGGCTTATCACACAACACTACACATTACAGATAACTGCACTGCAAACAAAATCTATTTACCATTACTAAATCAAAATTTTGTTTTCTTGACATCGTGATGTTAACATACCTGACTAAACTCTACTTTTTATTACCAAAATAAATTTAAACCGAAATAAAATAGCATACCTCCAATAATTCTTGCAATAAATTTACAGAACAAATAAAAACTCACTAGGTCTACTTAAAGTACAAAAAATACCCGTTTGTAAAAACCCTCATTGCAATACCTGAAATATATAAATACGGCTACTGAGCTTGCGTTTACCTGGGGGAGGAACTTAACGCCTATTAAAATATCGACTTGGCAGAAACACACACTGCACAGTACGACAAAAAAAAATCCAGACGAAATTATTTTCACAAGAACCAACGACGTACACGTGCCAAACTCACAAAAATATCAATCTACTACCACATTGACACATTTTTAAACAAATGCATTGAATAATAAACTACATCAGCCATTTGTCACAGGCCACAGACAACACAATCTTGGAATAGTGCAAACACACATGTACAAAAATCAACAACAAATGGGGAGATCATCATGGAAGTAGGGATAGACAAGAGATAGCTTGCTGTGACGTAGTTGAAGCAGGTTGTTTGGGTGACCCATCATGGCGCTGTGGCGTTTTGAGGTTATGATCCTCACACAATAAAAATATCTCAGAGTAGTGCAAATTAGCGATGTAAGGAACTAAATTGATTAACACTAAACTTGCTCGGACGGGGTAGTATATTTTTTAATTTTTTTTTAAATTCAAATTTTCTTCTTGCAATCTGGCCTCAGCCCTGTGACAAGGATTTGCTTAACCTACCTCTTCTCAAATTTCCGACCCCATCAACTTTTTCCTAAACTCCCTCGCTCCCGTCACCTCAACCACATCCCTCGCCAATTCATTCCAATCCGTCACCGTTCTCACCATCATAGTGTTTTTTCGTCTCTCTGTCCTCTTCCCCACCCTCTGTATCTTCCACTCATGATCACCTCTTTCCCTGAATAAACCTCTCTGTATCTTGTCACCCATTTGTGAACACCCACCCACCCCCTCACCACCTTAAACCTCCTTACCAGCCGCTCCACTCTCCTCTCCTGCAATGTGCCCCACCCCAGTCCTCTCACCATTACTGATGGTCTGAAATCCTCCTCTCTCTCCCCTGTGTCCACCACTTATTTGTGACCCACCTAGCAGCCCTTCTCTGCACCTTCTCCATCTCTACCACTTCCCTTCCCACATACGGGTCCCAGACCGCCGTCGCATACTCCAAGATGGGCCTCACCATTGTTTTGTATCCCTTTTCTTTCACTTTCTTGTCTGTGCCCCTTAACACCCTTCCCAGCAGGGCCAGTGCTCTTCTACCTTTACTTGTAACCCACTTCACTTGCTCACCCCAAGTCGTCCTGAAAAATAACTCCCAAATATTTATATCTGTTCGCCTCTCCAATCTCCTGTCCTCCCCATCTATATGTCTTTATGACTACCTCTCTTTTCTGTGTAAATCTCAAAATTTTAATTTTTATTTACGTTAATTTTCATCTCATTTTCCTTCGTCCACTGTTCCAATTTGTTTATGTCCTCCTGCTGACCCCCAGCCTCTCCAATCATCTTGTACAATACACAGTCGTCTGCAAAAAGACGAACCCTACAATTCATGTTTATCCCCAAATTCCCCATCATAATTAAAAAGAGGATGGGTCCTAGAACATTAACCTGTGGAACCCCTGATGTTACCCTTCCTTCCTCTGAGATTGTGTATCCTGCTCTTACTCTTTGGGTTCTTCCTCTCAGATACTCTCCCACCCAGTTTACCACCATCTTATCCTCCAACAACTCATTCAGTTTTATCATTATTTTACATGTCGAACGCCTTTTCAAAATCCACAAAACACGCATCTACCTGTTTCCTCCCATCCATAGCCTCCCCTGTATCTTCAATCAATCCTGCCAACTGCATCTCACATTACGAACTTTTTTGAATTGCGATTGGTTAAGGAACAGGCGGTTGCTATAATGGGACACACGAAACAGCAGCTTCAAGTAGCTCCAACACATGAATGAGATCACGTTGCCATAGAGTAAATATAGAGAGCATGCAGCCATAGGCGGAAGATGTTAGGAGCCATGGCTAGTAGCAACACCGTTGCGCCTTGCACATGGCCGAAATGGTGATAGAAATATTTGTTTGTTTATTTAGCTATCTGTTGAGTCATTTCCGTAACACTGGAAACAATTTTGTTTAAAACGTTGGCTAAAATTTTGTCTAGGATTGTTATTGATTAACTTTTGCAAATTGGCTTCAAGAAACCTACAGTTTTAGATTAATAATTTTAGTGTTGAATTATGTGCTGACGTCGGTAAGGCGTCAGCCTTTTATGCCTCGCCATGTCAAGGTAGGTGAGCGGCCATATCATTAACAGACAGGCGCTACAGCGCTACATTAGTGCAGCGAAGTGTGACCCCGTCAACACCGAGCAAACACTCACTCACTCTCGGCCAGCGGCAGAGCAGTCGACTAAACATCTCATAATTAACCCAAACCATAAAGACGCCACAGTGTCTAGGCGTAGTGGTAAACAATATATAGTGCTTCACACGAGTGTTTGATTTTTCAGTGTAATAATATTGTCGAAGGGTATGTGTATGTGTTGGAATTATAATCTAATGTTGCTATAAAGTTTTGTTTTGATAGGTTGGGACTACTGTTTTTATGGTTTACGATTGTCTGTTGTTGTTGTTCCTTTTTAGTGACTTTCTGTGTCTGTCTTGTACAACCATGTTGGTGTTCACTGTTCATGTTTTTATCAATTATCATCATCATGATAAATAAAGGAAGTAAATGACCAGAGTGGGTTAATTTTAACAGGTTATGGGCCCAGATGACGTGGACGGAGAACTGTGGCAGGTGCTTTGTGTGTATGTAAACACATGCATGAGTAAAGGT
>PNEQ01003242.1:0-27705 GCA_003012365.1 Medauroidea extradentata
AAATTACGCGTGGAGGATTGGTATCTTCAATTCTTCCGCGGATGTACGAGACGCGAGTGGATTTTACGAGACATGAACTGTTCCTTGACGCCGAGCGTTCCTGTATGTAACACGTGCATGGTAGTCAGTCACTTCTTGCATATTATGTGAAACATAAACATAAAGTTTATACGAAACGAAGCGAAGCACTAATAATCCGGCCCGGAGGACCAAAATGTTACGTATTGAAGGTTAACTTTCTTACAGAGAGACATATCAGTGTTTGCCGCGTTACTTAAACTTACCGCGACGCCATCTTGAGATCCACTGCCCTTCTATGAGAGCACGCGTACCTGCCGGAACAGATATTCATGCGCCCATCTGGGAAAGAGTCCTGTAGTGCAGGCACACACCACAGGGCACGCAAATATTACTGAACAGGTGGTAACAATTAAAAGGCCAAATTCTGGATTAAATCACTTGCGGTTTAATTAGTTTAACTGGTCCAAATTCAAATTGTCACAGAAATTCACATTGATGTATCTGTAGGGATCAAGATTTTCTGATACAAGGGTAACTCTAGGCCTGGTTGGCGTTTCGCGGCGAAAAGACTGCAACGGCAAACATGATGTGTATTAATTAACACAAACAAAAAAACTGTCCTTAGTTCAGCTTGAAGAAAATAAAATGCCCCTTTGCCGCTACTTGGCCGCTTCCTTCACCACTTATCAAGTATTCAGAAACACAAAATCATAAACTGCCTTAAATTTTGCGAGAATGGCAACACTTGCCTCGACCCCACACCACTAACTCTCCCCCGGCCTATCACACGTCTGTCTCACCTCCCGACTCAAATAGACCCCAGCCAGGTCCGTTGCTTGCCTTGATTCAGCCACCCTTACATATTCTTGTGCCAACTGGTGACTCTTTGCCAAAGTGATAGTCATACAGATAAACCTCTTTGTTGCAAATTATTGTTACACTGCTTTGCCCTGAGATTAGATTAGATTTATTAATGCAATTTACATGTTAATTAGTGGTTTCTTTTCCTTAATGGCTGATAGGAAGTTTATGCAGATACAGAAAATAGTTCTATCTGCCCTTGCACTAGCTTTGCCGACGTCACAAACACCCTCAACATTCCATCACTGGCTTGTAGCCAATCACCAACAACATAGCCTTATAGGGCACGGATTCCAGGAAATCTGCGCCCACCATCGACGCCGCTGTGTCTGACTGCTAAACACCTCCACTTCCCTTAAAGTTATACCAATTTATATAAAGCCTCCTAGTACTTAATTGACAAATTATACAACAAAAACTCACTTAGCTAAAATTTAGGAAATTCAATGCTTAACATTTTGATATCAAACCTGATATGGGAAGCTTGATTTTAGAGTTACAGCACATTACCTGATACTTCCAAGGAAAACAGCACATCAGCCAATTTTAAACTCACTATAGAATATTACCACATTAAAATAGGCCAAAAAGACACTAAAATAAAATGTTGGGAGACATTGGGCGAATCCGCAACTAGGTATTTCCACTCGAAAGTTATAAATTTATACTTCATACGAAAATTGGGCTGTCCACAAATGATCAAAATCATGGTAGCAACTGGAAAGTTCACTATACAGCAAAATGTTATTACAATAAGTAATAGGAAAATGCTCGATCAACTGATACATGTGTAGTTGCAATAAAAATATATGAATCTACATTTGTTACCAAATTTAGGCTACATCTCAAACATACTAAACACCCTGAAGAAACTGAAATAGCCTCGGTACAGAAATGATTAACGAAGATAATCTGTTCAGAATTTAAATGAGCATCTTTTGACACCTCACACTTCACAACTGCATTAAACTGAGTTCCTTGAATTGTAGCACAAGTCCCATAAGTTTAGAAATGACTTAATAATTCAAAATATTACAAAACTTTACTTAGATAAAATGTTTGAATCACTATTTTTAGCAACATTTTACTTTAAGTCAAATAAACACAAAGAAAAGACAAAATAACAACACTTGTGTTGTCAACATATTCAGAGTGCCGTAAGGGATTCATCACATGACCAAAAGCAGCAAAACATATGTACACAGATTAAAAATGTTAAATAGGGACCGGGTCCGCATCCCCCTCACACCATAAACTAAGGTAGCCGCAGAACTGTGGAGTTGTCTATCTCGGTGGCTGGCTACACATGTGGTGCACTTCCCCAACACATCACTGCGCTGAACAGTCAACACACAAGCTAGTTGGAAGGGGCAGCCAGGGGAGAAGGGGACACATCATCCCACACAACTTGCCTGCCTGCACGTCACAGTTCGGGCTTAAGAGCCCGAGGAAGCATGATGTCAGTTATTTTGCTTATGTAACATATCTTTGATCACTATACAGCCATTTATTTAACCTGCAGGCCGACGATATTCTGCATCCTCACCAATAACAGGATTGTTTATGTTACAGTCTGTTACTGATAGAAAATACATAGGTGGTTGCACAGTTGAGTGATAGGTTTGGGAAATGATTAATCATAACTAGACTATTTGGGACATGACAATGATATGGAAAGAGCAAGATAGGTACCCATCTAGCCACCAGTCACAGAACAGTGTCAATGAAAATACTCTCTGTGACGAATTGTACTGTGGACTACATGGAAATACTGTACTGTACATGGACCTCTCATATTGTCTGCGTAGTACATTTAGGCTGTCCCACTACTTCAAAATATAATCACCAGCAAGTCTATACTTTTAAGTGTATTGCTGTAATAGTTACACTATACAAACACTCAACATCTTGACTAACTGAAGTAATTTTTTTGTACAGTATATATGGTATGCTATTATAGCGAATCAGCAATACTATTCACAAGAAGTGCATATCCAAAAATCACTTCAGTTGGTCACACATCCCCACTGCAAAAATCATTCAAAGATCAAAGACACACTGGATATACTGCTAATGGAAGCACGTGAACACTAAAGTAATTGAGCAATTTTACTTTACTGGATTTCTGTATAGTTTGTTTCACTAAGTACAGTATGATAATCTACAATTAACTCAGATGCCATCAGCCCTGGAATGTTGCCTCTGCAGTCTTGAATTTTCAGATTCAGACTGCTTTGCTACCATGTTGTAGAAACATCCCTCTTGATTTTGTAAGAGGTCACTTGGTTCACCAAATTCCTGCAAAACAACACCAGATGTACAACACACTACGCACTACTGTATCTGTTACGAAATATACAAGAGTGGGAAAGCCGCTCTGTGGTCTGCATCGCCCATTCACCTTGCCACCGCAGTGGAACACCTCCGAGGCTACTGGTCACATGGACACTTGACTGTCTCACAACAGACGTCGGAACATATCTAACAGTGAAGATTCCGAAATATTACAAATTAAAACTGAAGAGACTTTTCTTTCATTTGTAGAGGTTGTAGAGATTGGCCCAACTAACTCTATAAGTGTTAATATTAGTTACTGATCTCCAGGTTTCTAGAATTTTATAGGAAGTGAAGTGCTGAATTTGATATTTATATCATTTAGTTTTGACAGGTATACATAGTTCCTAAAATAATTCTTAAACATCATGTAATGTCTAACATAAGTTTTAAGGTTTTAAAGACATTTTAATAATACTTTCAAAAATTCAATTTAGGGACTTGAACCAAGACTTCAGAAATCAACATTAAGTGCACTGAAAATTTCTTTGTATTTTTCAGTGTAATGTTTCTGTATTGGTTTGTTTTGTGAACAGTACAGTAATTGTGAAATTAAGTTTTTCAATGCAAACAAGAAGAAAGTTTCAGCCATGTTAAACACAGTCATTTTTCAGCACTTGAATTGCGCGGTTCAGAGGCATCTTCTGCAGCCAAACTCTAGCTCCTCGCCTACTGTACTTCTATCCAATTATTTTAGTTTCCAATAACGTAAATATTTTTTTAAACCTTTATGTTAGTACCTAAGGGAATGACTGGCTGCTCTCCCCTGGCTTTGTGCTAGGTAGCAGAGGTGGATCCAGCTCTAGGTTTTGGGAGGGGGCCCCATTCCTTAAAAAGTAGCTATGTGCAGACACCTTCGCCCCCAAAAAATTTAGTTTTCAAGATGCAAAATGGTCCTATTTAAGGCATTAACTAAACAAAAAGTTGAATAAAACACTTTAAAATTTTGTAATATTTTAAAGATAAACTACACATTAAAAGCCAAAATGGGAACCAGGCCCCATGACCCCCCCCCCCTGGATCTGTCACTGCCGGGAAGCAAATAGCAACCTCGTGATGGTAATACTGCAGTGCCCTTCAGTGTTATTGTTGGACAACATTAGCTAACGTGGGCGATAGGGCTACATCAACCTTACTTGCTTTTGTTTTGGTTGTACTGCTATATTGTTACATCATTTGGAATACTGGTAAGCATGTACATAAATAAAATACATTTGTATCTTTTAACAACATTACCATGAAGCTATAAATGCTTGTGACTTACAAAGTTCTATACCTTCTGGGGCTTGCAGAAAGTCCCTATTGCTCCATCAATGACATTTACTTTGGGAGTTCTGGACCTACACCCCTGCAAAACCATCGGTAGCTCAACATTGGCCAACTGAAGAAGAAGCCACACACAAGTCGTCGGCCTGCATGACCCTTCATGCTCACAGAGATACAAAGAGCAGTGATACAAACCCGGGCAATAACACAACATACAGTGAAATCTAGATTTTACAGTCTCTTGTATTAAACACACCATTTCTTCTGGTTCCCATTGTTTACTTTTGTGAAAAATGTATTGTGGCTCTCCCATTTACACTATAGTTGATACGTGCATCTCCTAATTTACACTTATTGCATTGTTTATAAAGTTAATTGCTGTTTGCTCTCCACTTACAGATTAAAGAAACTGCTTATAGTACGGAAAAATGGGGTAATTACAATAAAGATTAAACTGTAGACTCTTTGTATATACAGTTTGTGTACAAAATGTTTTAAAAACAAGAGACAGAGCTAGACAGACTACTTGCCAGATAGTGGCACCATAAAACAAAACAAAGCACACAAAGAAAAGAACTGCTGCCAACTTTCAAATATAAAAATCCTAGTTACAGCACACCATATACCAACATACACGCTTATCATTCACTAGATTACAAGTTCAACACGACAATAATCCAACAATACACATACACAAGTAGAAAAATGATTGTGGAACACCGTGAACAACTAACAAGTGGTGAAGTCACCTGTGTGTTACAAGAAACTACGTGGGAATGATGCACTCACCACCACCTTGCCAGCGTCCATCACCAATACTCTATCAGAGTCCATGATAGTGTTGAGTCTGTGGGCTATGGTCAGCACCGTGCAGTCTTTGAACTTGGTCCTTATAGTCGCCTGGATCAGAGTGTCTGTCCTGTAACAACCACTTTGTTTAGCACATACAGGATAACGTATGATACATCCTCACTTAACGTTGCCTCAGAGTTGCTCCCCTATCACACTACAGTACTAATCTTTTAATGCTTTGATACAGGTACTTATTGTCAGCCACCAATTCACTTCATGTTATTTAAAAACTTTGTGTGTGTGTTTAGGTTTATTGTGTCTGTCTGCACTCAAAAAACATTTTGTCAGTGGGAAATACTGTCCTAGTTGACAGCAAACATGCTGAAATGACAAAAAAAAAGTCTCATGTTTGAACCAAAAAGCACTTAGTTGTGAATATTTAAAACTACTAAGAAAACATGCCTTACAGTATGTAATATAAGGACATGCACAGAACCAAACATAACTGCTGAGACCCCGAGAACGCTGACCATGTTTGCACTCACTGAGGATCGACGTTGGCCGTGGCTTCGTCCATTACGAGGATCTTGTTGTTCCTGAGGATGGCTCGAGCCAAGCAGATCAGCTGCCTCTGGCCAGAGCTCAAGTGACTACCCTCCGCTGCCATCAGCGCGTCCAGTGACTTCACAGACGCACCCAGTTCAACCTACGATACAAACAACGCTGCTGTACTAAGAAAAAAGAATTTCCAAAAATAACTTTTGCAGTGCAACCAAGATTTCATATTCCTCTGAATTACAAGTACACCATATCTTTTGGTTGTCGTTATTTTCTTAATACATTAAGGTTCCTATCTACCTGCACTTGAAACAAATTTCAGCGAGTTATAAGTAATCATATTTGGAAGAAACATTTCAACGCGCATTATGTTTGTACATCTATGAAAAGAAAACACATTTCAAACAATGATTTTATTAGTTTAAAAATTAGGATTTCTCATTGGAAACACGATTTTCAAGACCCTTAAAACGGCTAAAAATAGATTTTTTAAACTGCCGTAGCTAGGAAAATTCAAACCGGATTCGAAAAACACAATAACAGAAATAAGCACTGGAATTTGAACCATAAGTATCGCAAATAAAATAATACTGTCACCACTTAAAATTCCATAGGAAAATGAATAATAGTAATGCTCCATGCACCAATACCTGGGTTTGCGTGTCGAGGCAATATTGCATTACATACGCCGACCGACGTCACTCTTAATGCTCCATCAGTTTTGTACCTCACATACACCAACATAGCCTACCTAGATAAGAACCTTAACAATGCATTAATTTCTCCATTTTTTTCCACTTAAATTGCAGTTTATACTTGCTTCCCCTGATATTATTTTTTTTAAAGAAGCTAATGAAATAATGATGTGCCCTCCGTTTGCAAATTACAGTATGTGATCTGTTGATACTGTGCAATAAGGTGGAAATTACAAAAAAGAGAAAGCTGTATACTGCACCTGTGTATGTGTACAAAAAGTTTAAAAACAGAAGAGTAGTTTACTCAATGTTACTAAAGCAGTATGAAACATGCCTTTCCTGAACAGTGTCCAGTAGCATGCTGATACTAAACAAAATTATTATTCTTATTTTGAAATTCAATTACTGATTACATTTTACTTACAAAGTCATTTTGTGTAAAATACTAGATCTATGCTGGAATTATGTTAAGTTATGTACATTTTCACTGTAACAGATGAGTGTTGCAGTTATTGTTGCTTCCTTCCAGTTAAACCTTCCCTTGATTTACACAATTTATTTTCATCCCTAAACAAAAATATAATATAGGCGTTCTGCATATGTTTTGTTGCTGCCTGCACATAGGTTAGGCTACAAACCAAGACTGTGTTCTGCTGTTTCTCGTATCACACGCATCAAGGTTCAGAGAATGTATCATCCTAATACACTTCGCAAGAGGCTGTCACTGCATTCAACAACAGCAAACAACACAAGTTACTTGTGTAGACTACGTACCACCTTAGGCACAGGCCTAAATGCAGCATGGAAGCCTACAACCTTCTCCCCATCACTTATGATACAAGAAGTGTTTAATCTAAGAGGTAAGTTGGTGGAGGGGGGTGTTGAAGTGCACTGCCAATGTAACTAGTAGTCAATTACAAGCATCTCCAGAACTGTGACACCCAGTACTTGTTGAAATATATCACATTCAAGCATTCAAATAACACATAAGGAGTCCTTACTGACCAAGGATAGGCCAGTAATATATTCTCATCAGTAGAACCCTTTTTTACACTCCACATTTGTACATTTTACACTGTTTGTCGTCCCATTTGCATCTTTACAGTAGAAATTTCTCTCTTTTTACTCTTTCCTAAATGTTATAACAATTTTTCCAGGTCAACCGAGAAGTGTAATAAAGGGGTTTCACTGTATGATTCCAACACAAAAAAAAAACTATAATTTTGTTTCAAGAGTATGTGTGTGTCAAACTTAATTCTCTTACGGCAGCAACCCCTTCACTATGATATTTGGCACTAAAGTTATGCAGCAGTCAACTATTGTAGTCACTGGAAAAAAAGACTTGAATAATTTTTTCCATACTGAAAGCAGAGAAACATTTTTTCATTTCAATTATTCCCAAGTTAAAGTAAGAATTTCTGGATCAGTTTGCCAACATGATCTCAGTACTCCAACATCTTCAATATTTTTACTGGTTACAATTCTTATGACGAAGCAGGTTTTGTAATACTAAATTATCTCTGTGTCTTAAGTGCTCGAGAGTTATGAGTTGGCAATTTACCTTGTTTACAGTCTGTCTCATGAAAGAATTCCATATGTTGACATTTCTCTTCTGAGAAATGTGCCTGGCAGTTCCATTGTTTGGAGCTTTAAACCTACCTGGCTTCCTGGAAAAGCACGGTCTCCACAATCCTGTTTACAGACACACTTCTCAGAAGTGAACTGTCAAAATGTGGAATTCTTTCATGAGATAGACTATACCTTGTATTATGGTACATGAATTAAGTACATACAAGAATTACCATTACAGAGATTTTTGCATTCCTAAGTTTCAGTATAGTATTACTACACTGTAGTAATATCAGACTATTTTGTTACATTGATTATGACACGGATTAGTGTAGGTTTTGCTGTGCAGGGGACTTTGGTAAAATACTCACATTGTTTACCTTAATTCAAAGATGACTGACAAGTGAAAACTGTTTTACAGTAAAATTTTTGTAATCTTTGTACATACTATATTTACTCACATAATCTTTGCCATTGAACTTAAAACTAATACCCTTGTGTTTAGAATATTAACTAAAAGCATGTTAATAGTTAATTTATTCAAAACTCACAAACAACACCTGTACTAGACTGACTATAAAGGAACACAACAGTGTCTACACTTAGAAGAGATAATGGGGACAAGTAGCAGTCAGTATTGATAACAACAGTTGTTGTTGCTTAGTTCTCATTGTATTCTACACGAGACTGAACAGTACGAGGATAATAAGTACATATTAGTAGGTGTGTGTGCATACTGTATTTATATACACACACATATACACAGTACGTGTCTACGTGTATGTGTGTAAATGTAAAGATACATACTGTAACTAAGTAACGTGTATATGTGGATGTCCGAGTGAATGCCCCGATCCAAACACACTGGATAGCTTCAAATAGGAAACTATGCATTTATGGTACAGTAAGTTATATTTAACACGCTAGCTGAGCCATGATGTTACAGATAGAGGGACAGAAACCTACCTCTTGAAGTACTCGCCACAGCTCCTCATCTGCATGCCGGTGGAAAGGGTCAAGGTTATTCCTAAGCGAGGTAGTGAAGAGGACGGGCTCCTGAGGGATGATGGAGATGCGATCCCTCAAGTCGTGTAGACACACGCTCAGGATGTCGACCCCGTCTATCCTAATGCTGCCTTCCAGCCGGGCCAGCCGGAACAGTCCAGAGATGAGAGAAGTCTTACCTGCCCCCGTCCGCCCTACGATACCTACCTGCGACACACACATTATCCTACCGTCACTATGCGCCATGGTGGAGTGGAGAGATTTTGGTCAGTTCTGATGGTCCAATGTCTAATTTTTGCTACTTTCGCGAGTATTATTTTTTGTGTCGAAAAGGGAGCAAATATAAAGACAGTTTCATAGTTTTCTTTAAGTTAGTTTTCTCTATTATGAAGACTGAGTTTTCAAAGAGTAAAACCTGTAAGTTTTACGTAATTATTTAATTACAGAAGTTTTTGTTACTTAACTGAATTAAATGTAAATCCACCACACATTCCCACCTTCTGGCAGGGCCACAGTGTATATGGGAGAAGGCAGGGGTCAGGAAGAGGGCGGGGGGGACTGCTCGACAAGCAAGCCAAGCCTGTCACCCACCAGTGTGAAGAATGGATGAGGTGACATAAGTGGGAAGAGGCAATGGAATGAGAGGCGGGAAACTGGAGTTCTCCGAGAAAACCCGCCGGCTAATGACAACATTCGCAATGCTTCCCAAACGCAAAAAATTCGGGACCAAACTCACCGGGGACCGTACCTGGATTGCCCATGTGTGAGGCGAGAGGTCTGACCCCTCGACCACCGCAGTCCTTGTTAATCAACAAAGTAGCCAAAATAATAAAATTAATTGTCAATAAGGAATAAGACTGCAAAGAAAAAACTATTCTCATTCCAAAAGAACTGGAAGACTGTCATCGGCTTCCTATTAAGCATGGAAAATTATTAGCAAGGTAATTATTGATTCAGTTTTTTACACATTTAAATTACCTAAGTACCTAAATATATGAGATTGCCAATGTTTAAGTTTCAATTTACTTTTCAAAACAAAATTAAATAACTGTAAAATTAACATAACTTACAATTACAGAATCAATTTCTGTGTAACATTATTGGAAGAATTTGCACATTTAAACTTAGTACTAGTATGTACATATCACTGAACATAGTTTTTTCTAACTTATAGATGTGAGAATGAAAAATTCTTTCTCAGATTAATGATACCAGTCTATCAGGGGTAACAGAAACTGCCAGCTGTAGTTCACTGAGGGAGTTTTCAACTTAGTGCTAACTGATAACGAAGTGCTGTATCAATCTACATAATTCACCAGAACCGTTTCTGCTTTTCTGCTCCCTCACTATTTTGTATTTACATGTTTCAATTAAAAGTTTAACAGCCAGCTAAGGCATTAGTTTCACAGTACCACTTTGTTGGGCTACTGCAAGTTTGTCTTTTCAGAGCCTGAGAGTTCATTGTGTTTAAAGTAACTAGTAAAATTAATATTATAAATAATCGTCCTAGTGCAGTTGCCTACTCAGAACCACTGAAAATGGCTTGTATCTAGTGCAGTGGTTGATGTGCTTTTACCAGTTCTGAGGCATAGTAAATTTCTGCAACAGACATCATTTATTCTGAAAGTTTGTATGTATGTTGGCATGCTCCTGTTCATCCACTTGTGACACCACCTTGAGGTGAGATAATACTGAACCTTATACAAACAAAGAACCTGTGTTTCACAGACCCAGCTGGGAACAATAGCAGGGTGGCAGTTTGTCTTAACATCCAGTATATCATTTCAACTAACATCTCAGGGCATACGGTGTCAGTGTATTTTACAAAAAAATATACTAACCAATTTTTTAATCTATCTCCGTTGCAATATTTCTTTAAAAGATTTCAGATAGTAGGTAACCTTTATCTTCAGAATTGTTATCATTAAAATTGTCACAATGAAAATTAATATACAAGCAGTTCTCTATTTACATACACAGAAAGAACGAAAACAGTCCTTCAGTAACCACAAATTGTTATGAAAAGGCAGTTTTATGTTACTACTACACATCACATGTAGGATTATTTACTTCATAGTTATTTCATGTACACAAAATGAATAATGAATTCAAAACTGCTGTGAAATGGAGGAACGTGTTCAGAAAATCATGTATGTATAATGGCTGGAAAACAGAGTTTCAATTTTATTTTGTTAGTGCATGAAAGTCTGAATCCATTGTGTGAAAGTAGAATTATGGGTACTAAAGACTGTTGTATGAAAGAAGAAGACTGCATTTATCTATTCTGCACTCCATAAGCAGATACATAGTTGCTAAGACATTCACGTCTAACTTCTGTCATCCATGGTGACCCTGCCTGAGAGATTTAGTGGCTAAATGTGAGTGTAGTGTTCACATACATGGCAACTGAAGTTACTGTCTCTTGCTCTGTACACAACAGGAAAAAAAAAAAAAAAAAAAAAAATATATATATATATATATATATATATATATATATATATGTGTGTGTGTGTGTGTGTGTGTGTGTGTGTGTGTATGTATGTGTGTGTGTATGTGTGTGTGTGTGTGTATGTGTGTGTGTGTGTGTGTGTGTGTGTATGTAGTATGAGTGACACATTTACGGTCCTAACAGTACAATTGTTTCTGTTTTACTTGGATGGTGCATGAACCATGTGAATAAGAGCACAGCCAGAGGGAAAGCTATTGGGATACATCCCCCCAACTGCTACAAAATTTTGAGGAAACTGTCATACTTTCCAATGCAGTACACTGAGGTTCTGAAATACTGTATAATTGCACTTATATCAAGCAAACTAAATCAATGAATATTCTTTGTCTGTGTGTATATATATGTGCTTGTATGTATACAGTCCATCTCATTTAAGAATTTCACTTTTGGACATATATACCTTTTTATAAGCAGTGTTTTCCTCTGCCACAAGTGACTGTTGCCCAAACATACTCAGTTGACTCTCAAACTGTGCAGTACTGTACTTCAAAATGAAAAGTATTTCTCTGTGGAAATGTGTACACATTATACCCTTCAGAACGGTAAAAAAATGGAATTATTATGTGTGACAGACTATACACTACTTTGAAACAAAAGTATGTCATTGTCCCTCTCCCCCAATGTCAATTTAAAAAATCCTGACCATGCCTCTGTGGAGCATACTGTAATGTTCATGTTACAAACACCTAGGATACAATACATGTTAAATATTGTACAGGAATGAATTTATAAAAGTGCTTAGCGAACAGCTTCTGCCATGTGCCCCACATGAAGAGTGAAATGTTTGCCTTCTGGCCAGGCTCGATGTTCAGGCAGAGGTCATCCAGCACTGGTGGGTCAATGCTGGAGTACCTCACTCTAACATGGTCAAAGTTGATGGCACCTGCCGATGGCCAGCTCTGCCCCGGTTTGTACCCTGAAACAAATCAACATCGCTAGTACCAACTGTACAACTGCTACACTCATTTTGGCCAATTTCAAGCTTACCATGTCATCAGATATGTTGTAGAACCCCAATTTAATTAAATGTCACGGTTACCAAAAATGTTGTCGTTAAATCAATGTTTCGTAAAATCTGAGTTCATTAAATGGGGAACCTCGGGTCATGGTTCCTGAAAATCTTCTAGCTAAATCAATAGTTCATTAACTGCTAGTTTGTAAATTCTGGCTTCTACTGTATATATTAACACTAAACAGTCCCATATTAAAAAATAACAAAATAAAGAATGTGAAAAGTAATCTGACAGTGTGTTTGACATACCGTAATTTTTGATTTCATAAGGTGCTTTTAATTGTTGCAACAAAAATATATTCTTTATAAAGTAGATAAGTTTTTTATCCATACTACAGTATTATGCTGGCAGCATAAATGTGCAATTAATACAATAAGGAGTGATATTATCTGTTTGTTTAAAGTGGCTACACCATTAAGTATTCATGCAGAAAGGAAAGAGCTGTGGTACATTTGTTAACAGTGTACATTCAGTGTATGGTAAGAGAAAGTGGAACGGATTCGAAGAGTGCCGAACAGTGAGACTTTATTCTATTACTGATAAGGATGATAAATGATAAGCAATGCAACACAAGACAAGTGAGAAAAAACTCGGGTGCCGTAAGTAAACCATGGCAATGTCCGCCATGGTTTTCAGAGCTCAGATCAAAAATAAGAAGGGACTCAAACCTGGATCACTGTTGTAGGAGTAAATGTACGACAGTTTGCTCGAACACCAGTTTCTAATATGTACCAGGACACTGTAGGTCCGAGGCCTAGGAAAAAATTATGGTGTGCAGTAGTTAAGGTTTTACCTGTTCATGTTAAGAGTGAAAAATTGTTTCTGTAATGCAGAATTAAATGTTTCTAATCATGAGATGCTGCAGTTTTGTGGAAATCCAGTAAAAAATAATATCTTTTAATTTGTTAAGAAAAAAAAAACATTCTGTGGATTGTTGTACATTATATTAGCATATTTATCTAATAAACATTAGCCACAAAAAACAGATTACATTTTTACTTTGGAACTTTATATTGGAACACATTGTCATAGGTTCCAACTATTAATTAAATAAAATTACTTTTCCTTTAGTTAGGTTGAAATTTGACCATGATATTAAAATTAGTACGTACCACAATATTGTATTTAATAAAAACCATATTAAACTTAAAGTACTAGGTAATGCATAATTGAAGCAGCAATTAATACTGACTATTAAAGACGTGACAGGAAAAACTGTGTATTAACAAGAATCTTACAACGTAGTGATATTGTGATCATTGAATGATTGTTGCAACGGGGTTGCATTATAAACAGACGTGTTTTGCTGAAATTACGTTATTGCTAGCAAATGTTGCAAAGCCGCAGAAAACCCACAGATACATAAAAAAGACTAACTTTGTCTTTTTTATGTAAGTGTGGGTTTACTGTGAGTTAGCAACATTCGCTACCAATGATACATACACAGCAAAACATATTTTTATAGTATGAGTGATATTCGTGTTGTATAAGAGCTGGTGTAGCTGTGAGAAGGTATGTTGTACCTGTGTCTGACTGTAGCTCTTCTGTCTCAATGTCTGCATACTGCAGCACTCTCTGGACAGAGATCATCTGAGAGGCGACCTCGGAGAACAAGCATGTGACAAACTGCAGTCTGCCCATTACGCTGAGGGCTTGCACCACGGCTAGTGCCAGGCCGCCAGCATCCGCTAACACGAGTTCAAAAACATTCATTCAAAACATGTACAGAAACAATATGTCATACAGTTAACTCTCAGTTATACAAGAGTGGTAAAAAATAATGCATACTGAATTACAGCACAATAGTGGCGGATTTAATGTGGGGCTACCGGGCTGAAGTCCCCCCCAAATTGTGTTCAACAATATGTAGCCGAAGTATGTCCATTCGTCTCAAGGAAACTGGAGTTTTGTTCTATGATGATCCCAGTACATTTAATGTGTCCTACTTGCATGTATGTTATTTTTAATGTTCTGTAGCAGTTAAAACCACACTTTTGAGATGTATGGTATTTTTTCCAATCCATAAAATCACATAAGGAACCCCCCCCCCCCCCCAAAAAAAAAATGCTTCTAAATCCTCCACTGAGCACGACCCAGACAATTAAACACAAACACCTAAAAGAGGTACTTAAAACACAAATGGGAACATTTTTTCAATAATTTTTAATATCTATTTATTAAAACATGTAGAGAGAAATGCACAAGTAATTACAGAACCAGTACTTGCAGGTGGGAGAATACGAAACACAGATGGACAACACATTTTTCACGTGGTCGCGCGTTTCGCTGGCGGGCGGCGAGTGATTGCACACTGCAGTATGGCGGCACGCACACTCCCAAAATCTACTACAGCGCCCGCTTTCCACCCACATTGTCCATCCAAAAACCACTTCCACGTAGAACAACATGCATTTAATTACATTGTCTTGTTTACCCACTTACTGTCCACCTGCTTCAACCACGAGCTCGTAGGTTACAGCCTTGAAGTTCATGTACTGTGTGTAGCAATACATGATCCCGTGGCCTGCAGTGCAATATCTCCTAAAAAGAAAGGCGTAGTGAGCCTTCTAAACCTAAGAGAGATCACGAAGTTCTTAGTTTGAATGACAAAATAAAAATTCTACGTTTACTAAAGCGCAACATGTCTGTTGCAGAAGCAGGCTGTAGATACGGAAGAAATGAGTGTAGTATTCATACGTTATGAGAAAAAGCACATAAAATAAGATAAAACGTCAATACAGCACAGAAAATGGCAAAAAAAAAAAAAAAAAACTGAATCAAGTTAATTGTAAGAGTAATCAGTGGCCGTCTACCCGGGCCGCCGAGTGTTGTGCAGAAGTTCGGCCGTTAACAGATTATTCTAAAACTGCTTACAACACATGAGTGATATCTTTTAAGAATAGCATTTAAAGAACGTTAACACGTGTGTATACACGTTTCAAGTTCACCATTATTCACTAAAACATATTTCCTAGCGGCCAAAAATGGCAAAAATGGGTGTTTCGCGGCCTTTTTAGGTACACAAATCTTGGCGCAGAATCGTATACTTTTATTTGAAATATTATGTATGTCATAAAATGACAGGCTCGCCTCTGAAAGTCTCATACAGGTGTGTTGTCGTCTGGAAGACTGGACGTCAGTTCAGTGGCTCGCGCCTAGAGACTAGGGAGAGACAAGGATACCTGTGCTGTGTTCTCCTTACTGCTTCCGCACTTCTAGGCCTCAAATGTGCAAAACCTGTTAACCCAGACGGTCAACTTGAACAGAAAACCTCTACAACATTATATTTTCAGCGGTGTCAAATGTTTAATTAACATGTGTGAAAAAAATCACGCCAAGTCTACTTTAGTGATGCAGTGTTAAAAATAAATCTGTTAACATCTCTAATTATAACCAAAATACAGTAGTTTATGTTTATGTTAATAATTCATTTATTTTCTGTAATTTATACACATGTCATACAAGCATGAAGTGTTTACGCCTATGTAGTCATAGTTGTAATTGTTCCACTGTTATTTCATGTTTGGTTGATGAAGATAAAGTAAGCATTACATGCAAGAATAGTGATAGTGATCTGCGTGGCAGACTACCTGGTTCCCAGCATGTTGTTGCCAAAACACAGCACACCCGCAATACAGCTGATGCTGTATCAAACACGTGCCACACTTGAGCTGGGCTAGCTCACCCTCATTATGTTCCCTCAGGACTTGGTGATTTTATGTGTCCCTGACCATATTGATTTCTGAGAAGAATCTCTACAGACTTGAATTGTGTGCCTACGAGCCCCCGCCAATGAACTCGTTAGCCCCCCTCTTCTCAATCAACATACGTTCGTTTATCTTCAGGTGGCTTCGGCCGTCTTGGTGCCTTCCCTCCCCTTTCCCCTTCCCCTCACGGCCGGCTAGACCGTGCTGTCGGCGCTTGCCTCCGGGCACTCTGCCTCAGCTCCTCGTCCAGCATGATTCTACAGATCAACTCGTGGCCGATGTGGCACCCGTGTCTTCTAGTATTTGTTTAGGTAAGCTTCGATTTGATTATTAGTTTCTCTTTATCCTTTAGCATTGGCGTTTGGTTTCTGCTTTCAAGCATTTAATTCCGTTTTCCGTTATGTGGTACCGTTTCGCCCGCAAGATGTTCGATGCCCCATTTTCCTTTTCCGTGTGGAATATTTATTTTTGCATCGTAAAATTGTATATGTATAATGCCACCTAATTTGGATCACCTTTTGTAATTAACAATACTGTGTACTTTCTGGTTAAATAAACGTAGCTTTAATTGAGAGTTTCACGAGTTTACTTCAGTAATTGTTAGACACTATTTTACCTAGTCCCAGAGTGAGATGTTACCTTACCTTATGGGTTGTATGGAGTGGGAGTAAGAAAGTGTGTGCCTTGGCTCAAGAAACTTATTTCTCGTCCTAGATTCACAGCCGTCTGTATTGTGTATTGTACAACTGTGTAGGTGGTGTGAGACACTGGCACACACTGCACACATTACTTGTTATTTTTACGATATTTAAATGTTACGGGGCACTTTCTGAACATATTGGTGATTTTTACCAGCACAAATATAGTAGTACAGTGGTTCTCTAGCCTTTGTTTCTCACGGGACTGACAAAAAATTTCAATACATAAGGGATTTCAATGGATGTGGTTTTAAAATGCTGTAAAATAAAGAAATGGGCCCCAAAATGTGTTTCATGGATGCAGATACTTTAATCCATTAGGTTTCAAGTTTCAATATATAGAGAATCCACTGTACTTAAGGTTGGGGATTAAAAAAAATTAAAAAAATTCCATATGGTAATTTATGTAGGTTATTAAGGTGTCTTGAATAGTGTACGTGGTTTTCGAACATCCGCGGATTTCCATGCATGAAATACTGCTAATGACTACACTGTGTGAGTGTGAAGTTAATGTAATGCTCTGCGGAACCTTGTCACGCCAGATAATGTGGATTCTATAATACTGTTTGAATCTGCCCTGTAATAGTTGTATGCACAGAGAGAGTGAACACACCTCTTTTTATAGATAAGGACAAGCTACTGAATCATTGGGGAACCCCTTCATCAGAATGCTTAGCACCTGTTAACAATAAGATGGCTGGAGTCTATTTTAAAGTAGGAAATACGACTAACTAGGTCATTCAAAACACTTGAAATAGTAATTCACATGTAGTGAACAAATACTTGCCAGTTCAGTACGTACGTAGTTATTTTGTTGATTTAAAATTATTTTCTAGCCCCACCTACTTACAATCTCTGAAGTTCTGCAAGGATGTTGATAATACTGTACTTACAGATTTCTTAAATTATCTACAATGAGCAAACATAAACTCCTTCCATCGAGAATTAAGATAATTTTTTTTCTTTTTACATAATTTATATCAGATCATAAGATACCTGACTTTTCTCCTTTACAAATTTTTTGCAGTAAAATAGGCCTACACACGAGAAATAAACAAATAAGTAGAGGTTTAAATATGTAAAGAAATCACTTACATTGTCCAAACATGAGGAAACTGAAGATGATGAAAGCAACATAAAAGCTTACAGACATGTCCATCCACAAAGCGAATGCATGCTCTGCTGCCAGGGATGCATAAATGGCAGACGTATTTACATCCTGCAAGATCAAAACATTGTTATCAAGTACATTATGTTAACATCTGTCTGAGCTGAAAAAAAAATATCTAAGCATAAAAATAATAAATATCATAAACAAAAATTGAAAAATATAAAAATTACGACTTGTGTATTTACTTACAGCTATAAGTTGTTCTTGCTGAACTATCATATACACACTTCAGTGCATGAAAGGCTGACAGATGAAGTACCTATTTTACAATGTGCTGTTAAAAGCACATTATATCATATATTATGACTCATCTAGTCCATAGGAACATTACAAATTATGAGTGCCTACAAATTTATAGATGAGAATATGTGCCACAGATAATACTGTATTTTCTCACAAATTACCTGGTGTGAATGGAACTGCTTGGAGACCATTTCTTGTGCCCTGCAAGCACGTATGGTGGTGACTCCATCAAGTGTCATTGATACGTGCGAGAAGATGGGGCTGCATGCTGGAAGATAGACAACACTCTCACGTATAACATAACAACTGCCATCTGCAGTGTCACAGCCAGAATTCTAGCTTCCACAACGGTACAGTAGAAACAGAGTACTGCTCTCAGAAGCAGCAGTTTGAATTTGATATCATGAAGTCTCTAAATGACAACAGGATTGCACCGATATGATTTACGGTATTCGTAGCAAAATGAAAATAAAAGAAAATCTCTAATAATCAGTTCAGTGTTCACTAAGACAAAAAATATAAAAATTATTTCAAACAGTTCCGTAAAACGGGGTGATTAGAAACACTGGGGTGAATAGAAACAAAATTATAAATAAATTCTTAGCTTACACCTTTTGCTTAAAAATAATATAATTACAATACACCTACTGTTTGTAAACTGTTTATCTTGCCTACATAAAAATTTAATTTTTAAAACAGAATTTATACAAAAAAAATTAGCTTTAAAATTGTGATTCTATTCACCCCAGTGTTTCTAATCACTCCGTTTTACGGTTTATACTTTAACAAATGTTTATAACAAAATTGTGTACTTTATGAAAATGTTTGTAATTTCAGAAAATATAATTATACATTTAGTTTGAATGTAAAATTTTTTAATTAATAGCAATAAATAGGATATGCCATCAACTTCTCTCGTTGAAATATGTTTGTGATACAAATTAGAGAGTATGTAAATGGCTAAACAGACCAACATTTGTGTCATTAATCACCTAACCGAACATTAATAGACACACTGGTTTCTGCTAAATTTATATATGTTTGTTTCTTTAAAACTTTTCACAGCCAGTTTACTTTTAGGAAATGAAAATTAAAGTACTGAATTTTCATTATTGTTTTGGTATGTATAGGGAACACTTGCACAACCACATGTAACAACCACGTACTCTAGTAGGGACAGCAGTGTCCTGTGTTAGACCCGGCATACTACAATGTAACATTACCCCGTCCCTCCGTCGACATGAGCCAGACACAACAGCTATGAGCACTCACTCATGGCAGACATATCTGTGACTGCCTTAGCACGTCAACATGTCTGTCAGTTGAAGATGTCAGTAAGCAGTTACACTATACCTCTCTCATGGCAGTATGAAGTAAGTGGACACAAGGAATAAATAGTGATATGCATTGAAGGAATGAATACCTGTATATCAGTTCTTACATGTAATCTTCAACTTGAATACTAAATTATGGTGCTGCTTGTTATGAAGCGAAGTCTTTCTACGTGTGAAGAATCGTTAGAAACAACAAAAATGTCTGACAGATCTGTAGGGTTGTGCAAATGTGGCTTTCTGTTTAATGAAATAAAAATACAAATATGTAATTCAATTTCACGAAACTGAATTAAAAACCAAAACTCATTTTGTAAGAGCTTGACCTTAATGTTGAAAATAGTTTCATTGTGTATTTATTAAACTCAGAGAAACACATTATCAGTTACACTGTGTTGTACCATTAATGGTTGTACAGTGTAACAGCAGTTTTGAAATATTCCTGCTAAGCAAGCATGGAAAAATAAGTTTATAGAAGATGCTTGCAAACATTTTAATGCTGAAATTGTAGTGAACTAAATGAACATTTGATGAGAACTCAAATATTTGTGAAATTTGAGAATTTTTGTTTTATTAGACTTTCACTGAATACCGGTAGTTATCTCACCATAACTGAAAATGAAAGTTAAGATTATTCACTAAAGTTTCGTTATAATGAATATTTGCCCATCCTTAGAGATCCGAATTCTGAAAGACAGTTTTTGTTGGAAGTATGAATAATGCTTGAGTGTAGAAGGCATTTTAAACATTTCTCATAAGCATAAAATTTTAAGTAATGTGTTTAGTATTAATTAATGTAACGCATGCAATAGTTAAGGGACATGATAAGTGCTAGTCATATCATGTGATCACAAATATACTATGAAATCTCATTTTAAGTACATACTTTTGTTTAAAGTACTTTTCATTTTAAAGTAATGTACATTTATTAAAACCTCAAAAAAGAATTTTCTGTTTGATAACTGTTCAGCATGAAGTATTTTCAGCACCAAGTGTAAAATTTCAAGTTCACTTCATTTAATGTAACAATATTTCACTGGAATCAAGTAAATTATATACCTATGCATTAATAAATTGCTAGTTATGCTACAGAGGTCACAATTTTAAAAGTGACCGACATGCAGATCTCAACACTGTCTTTACACACAGAGGAACACAGCCAGTTCTCATGTCAGAGACTAAAGCTACTCACTTGCCACCTCGAGGCTCTTGATAGACTGGCCAGTCCTGACGTAGGCGACACAGGTGACATACATAAGCACACTCAACAGCAGCATTGGAACAATGCAGACATAGTTGACGATTGCAATGATGACGAAAGACCCGACAAGTACCATCAGAACCTTTCAACACAGTAAAATGATCGCGGTACAGTATTGGAATGCTAAGCACATTACAGGCATTGTATTCAGTAACAATGTTTTTATTACCTCACATAGTACATTAAAAATACTGACACTGTCAAACAAGTACTCTTGATACATACATTTTTACATAGTATAACTATTCTCACAAAAATATTAACAGAAGAATGCTAGTTATGAAACATAAATTTAGAGAGAAGATTTTCAGGAACCGAGACAAGGGTACCCTATTCAATGTATTTAGATTTTACAAAACATTATTTTAGAGACAAAATTTTCAAGAACCGTGGTATTTCTTTACAACGAGGTTCAACAGGTACTGTATACTGTACCTATATAAAAGTAGACCGAACATGTTGAACAAAAATTATCTATGAAAGGAAATAGTACCATATTAGCTAGTGGGAAATTTGCTCACTCCCAGTTTCAATAATACCATAAATCAAATGTTCTGCCTTTTGATAAACTTTTCTGTTACTGATACTTTAATGAAATTAAATTGATTTATATAATAATAAATTAGACCAAAGCCAATTCCTTTTCTATTCATAATTTTTCTGAGCCCCAGTTCCTTTCTAATGACCTTGCTGTCGACAAGACATACACACACAACTGCCTATTTACCGTCCTGTGCCAAACAGAATCAAGAAGGAAAGGAATAGTGATCAAATATTATATTATATTGCTGTATTATTATTATTATCATCATTATTATTATATAACATATTACTGTATTATTATTAATATTAATAATAATTTTAGTTTTACCTGAAGAATACTTAGAAGCTTATGAGGAAGTACTTCATCTACAGCAGCCAAGTCTTTGGAGAATCTGTTGAGCACTCTGCCTACAACAAATGACAGAACAGTTTCCCGTTATCAGCAGTTTGTTCAATAGAGACAATAAAACTACCAAGTTACTCCACCATGATACAGTAATGTCAGCCATAAAATTAATTTAAAGGTAAAGACTGAAATGCCTTGCTGACATATCATTAGTAAACTACATCCACCTTAAGAAGTTAGCTGAAAATAATGTTTAACAAACTCGGAATATGAACATTTACGTACTTCGCCTATTGGAGAAAATGTGGGAAAAAAATGAATAACCTAACATAATGAAGCTCCCTACATTGAAATTCCTGGTGTCTACAATGATAGCCTGGGTTGAGGACCAGTGTCGTACACGGCTCATGCTTCTAGCAGAGCAGCAATATTGGAGTTAACGCGGCCGAGCACGATGATCGACAACATGGTGTCCTGATGTCTACAGTTCTGAGGGAAAACTGAGCGCAGTCAATTTATTCACTAGGAGTACTGAGTATCAGCAAGCTGACAACGTCATTTCTCAGACTGACTGGGGCTGTGGTGATGTATTATGGAACTATGTAGACTTTATAAAGTGCGCACATGTGCCAGTTTGAAACTTCAAAACTTGTTAGAACACATTAAAACTGTTAGACATTCACCCCTCCTACAAATTGTGAGTGTGCAGAGGGAGAAGGCTAGGGTAAACTTAGATACATAACCCCACACAGAGTCAGAAATCCAGGCAATTTTGACTCTCGTCAGAAAACTGCACCATGATGGTTCAGATAATTATTGTTACTACTTCATCGAAAAAAAAAAAAAATGAAATTTCATCTGGTACAATTAGATAGAAGGATCAAAATATGCATTTCAGAAACATGTCACTGTACTTTAGGAGACAAAATGCTTTTTTTAATACGATGGAACACATTAAAAATCTGAGTGAGAGTGATTTTCGTCAGTGCTTAGCATTGAAGTCTTCAATGCTGGTGAGGGGTAAAATGAGGTGAATACAGAGCAGCGTCAGAATGAAAGGGCGGGGGAAACGAGAGATCCCTAAGAAAATCCGCCGACCAACTGCATCATCCGACACGATTCCCACATGTGAAAATCAGGGGACCGACCCCGCCACGAAAATTGAACCTGGATCGCCTCGGTGGGAGGCGAGAGGTCTGACCCCTCGACCACCACGACCCCTTAAAAATCTGATGTAATGCTCATATGAGCTGTGGAAAATGTTTAACTCAAGAATTTTCTTTTCCAAATTTTTTCAGAGAGACACTCTAATCCCATGTACAAGGATGAAAATTCAAAGTGACTGTAACCGAAGCCAAGTATTCTAAAAAAGACAGTCATTTCTCACTTATGACATGGAATATTTACCATACCGTTATGTCTAATGAAAATAATAATCAATGATTTATAAACAAAGCTATTTTTTCTTATATATATTAAATCTCCATCTGGTTCAACTCATTACCACCAATAACTTTCTACAATTCTTCTCTGCAACTTTTTCGTATATGATGCATTTGCCAGTATCTTTTTGGTTTGGTGTACGGTGTATAGACAGTTGAACCGCCTAGTCCCTTAGTGGGAATATCCCGGAGCCTTGGCACAGCACAGCGGCGAGTCGCTCCTATAGTTTATCTCAAGGTCATCATAAAGAACAACAATAAACTTTTGAAAATAGTGCGCCATTTATGAGCAAACCGTTGAATTCACAAAAGTAAAAATCACTCTAGCCACAGCCATGTCATTAATGTATGTTAACTATTATTAGCATGCCAAAGGGTGATGCTTTCTATTTGAGGTATTTGCACATCTTGTAGAACCATTATTAGAACTTATAAACAGATCTGCCAAGAGAAATTCCAAATCCTTGACAATGTGTGCTTCAAAGCCCAAGCCCTCTCCTGAATATCACCCATCTACAGCACGAAAATAGTCTAATTGTGTAACAGACCCTACTTAATTTAATGTCTATTAACTGTTTAACTGTAACACATGCCGTGAATACATTTTTAAAAATATTTTTTAATGTTTCGTTTTATAAATACATGTTATGGGTCAGGTCCAACTCAGCCCTCTGGGGACTCCGGACCCCTGAGCATTACACGTTCTTGCACCCTCCCTTCTCTCTTGGCAGGCCTGTTTAAAAATGCACTGAAACATCGTATCTAACAATAACTTAGTGCATACCAGATGGATTGTTGTCATAAAACGAGATGGCAGCTCGCAGCACGCTGTTGAACATGGAGTTGTGGAGAGTCATAGATGCTGCCTTGGCCACATACAAGTACAACATTGTACGCATCATGGCAATAGTGGAAAACATCAACAAAAGAGCTAAGTACACATATAGATATGTTTCTGTATTCAGGTCACCACCACTGCAAGAGAAAATAATTAATTTTTAAATCCTCTTTCATCCCAAGTTAGGGGAGACACGACACATTTGGCAGCTATTTGGCACTGTTGTTTTAGTTAGTAAATGATTCACTCAGTAATGATGCTTTACTTCTGAGATGCGTTTATAGAAAGTTTGAAGCTGCTCTTGCTTGGTGAAATGAGAAACAGTTGCTAAAAATATCACTTTAAGTTTAAAACAAAAGGAACACAAAACAGTGCCAAATTTACCATGTTTCCCTTTCAGCTTCCCAAAAAAAAATAACACAAAAAAAAAAAAAAAAAAAAAAAAAAAAAAAAAAAAAAAAAAAAAATATATATATATATATATATATATATATATATATATATATATATATATATATATATATATATATATATATCTGTACCTCGGAGGTATAAGACACTATGTCCACTTTTTGTCAAAATGCATTTTTTAGCGTAAACATGGCCACGGTTTTAAATACTTTGTAGTGGCATACAAAACAAAGTCTGTGTTGTGTCAAAAACGTTGGTTTTCGGGCTTTAAACAGCCGGATTCACTAGTGAATCATAGTGAATTTCACTCTTCAAACTGCTCTCCTGAAAAATGTGTACTTTGTGACATAGTGTCTTATGCCTCCGAGGTACAGATATATATATATATATATATATATTTTTTTTTTTTTTTATGTCTATACAAACACCTTCGTAACACTTCTTAAAGTAAATGTTTTCATGGAAACACAAGTTTTCATTGCTCCAGTTAGATAAATTTGTATTTTAATTGTGAAAAATCATTAAATAAAGGGTAAGATACTGTTCATAGCAGGAAACTAGAACCATAAGCACAAAGTCCTGGTTGCCCCTAGTGTATTACCTACCTACTGCAATTTCTAAAAGCTGTTCAGTAATAGTCTGTGCCAACTGTGGTGGTACTATCAGCCGCAGCATAGCCAGCGGTAGAGCATTTGGGGTTATTTTTGTGGAATCGCTCAGGCGTTCTACTGAAGGAGCTGATGATTTATAGCCTTTGTCTCTTTTCTTATTTACTTTTACATGTGTTTTCATATAACGGTAACTAAAATTAAAAATCGGCATGTTTCAGTACTCCAATTATTGCTGCATCAGCTCAGCTTATATAAAAATACTCATCACTTTCTGGCCTATGAAGACACGTCCTCCGCTCCTAACCTCCAGAACATTCTTCCTCGTGCACCACCCAAATACGGCGCGTCCGCTCTGCACTGGGTACCAAACGAAAATGGCCGAGGCCAGCCTCTACAAGAGGCTAACTTATCCCCTCCTCGACTATCCCCTTCCCCATCCCCAACATGGTGGAACTCAGGACTTGTCCTCAGAGACCTAAAAGTGATGCTAGGTGCAGTATTTTAACTTTCAATAATTCAATATTTATTTAATTTCAAAATTACATAGAACATCTGCAATATTTTCATTTGTTATATAAAATCAATAGTTAAGATTACAATATTTTAATTGGAGTGCCTTATGGGAAATTTTCCATTGGTGTATTCAAACATCCCCCCACCCTTGCCTTAAAAAACCCACATACCAGAGGCACCATTCCTATCAACCTGTTAATGACTTGTCAACACGATTGGTAGGCAAATCACAAACATACATATAATTATTTAACTGTTAGTTTGACACACAAAAGTCACTCAGCAAGGTTGTAGGAAATAACATGACGATCAACTAGAGTCCAAACATTGCTGCTTTCTGATGAAATTAGTTTGCCATCCTTGTTGAACCAACATACATATACTGGAAAGTATCCATATGATAATTACACTTAAAGTATAAAACAGCCTTATTTAAATTTTAATAATGGACTGCACCCAGACAAAACCAATATTAAGATCCTTTTTCTTTTAATCATTTAACACTGATTGCAGTTAAATTATTATTTACCTTTACGTGCCGATTAGTGACAAATTGATAATTATCCCTCACTTTCGCATAAATATACATTGTACATGATGAGTCACAGATAAGAGCCCAATTGATGCACTTGATTTTAAATAAAAATACTATGTTTTTGGCTTGGTTTAACCATGTGATAATCGATACCTGAGCACCGTTATGATGAAATGCTGCCCGAGACCAGTAACCCAGTCTTAAAGAGTCGAGGTTTGAACCAACATAAAAATATAACTGAATTACTGCCATAAAGCTTCAGCAAAGGCAAGAAAATTATGAGGTCCCCATATTTACAAAATGCATTACATAACAAATATGCAAATATATACTGATACTCAAGTACAGTGTTCAAGGATTATGTAAAATTTTGGTACTAGTTATTTATATCACCAGAAAACTAGAAATATGTTGGCTGGATAACAACCCCTTGCACATTGTTGCATGGGAAATAAAATTCAATAAAACATACAGTACAGTACTGCAAGTAATCATAATATAAATAAAAATTACATTTTCAGATCAAACAAACACAACTTTTCATACTAACAATATTATGACTATTGTTTCAAGCAAAGAGAAGGACTATAAAATGCAGCTTGTCTACTAATTACAGTAGGCCTGACATTTAGATAGAAATGCACAAGTACTTGCAGAGTTATATACTTGCAGGTGAGCATACACAAACACAGAGATGGTCTTACCAACCTTATTGTAGAACTGAACTTCTGTACAGGCCATCAGTACATTACCAAATACTGACAAACCAACCATATCTCAAAATGAGATAACTACCTTCTTGACAAATTGTCAAAAATTACCCCCTCACCCTTGTTCGCCTCTCGGCTGCTAGTTATATACGTATATTATATATATATATATATATATATATATATATATATATATATATATATATATATATATTACAAATAAAACAGAAAGAGTTGTGCACAAGTACTCACAGGATGGTACTTGCAGATAGAAACACACACACATAGGACGAACACATTTCTCCGCGGACGCGCGGTCACAACGTTTCGCAGACTACATCTGCTTCATCAGGTGAGTGAAGGCACACTGAAGTCTACTGTCCAGCGGTGGTTGGTAATCAGTACACCTAGCGGCCAGAGGGCGAACTAAGGTGCGGCGGGAAGTTTGAAATAAGGGTTTGTTATCTGAGGTTAAAGCCAGGTGGCTGTCTGGATTTTATAATGTATTGATGTGCCAGTTCCCAGCATCTTAATTCTGCTTTGTTTTTGTTATTCAACTGTGGTAGAGCCCTCACCACTCTGGTTGTATAACAGGAATCAAAGTTGGAGTTATGAAGTGCTGCATGTGCAGCAACTGGCTTCTCATGTGGATCAACCTCCGCTCCAGCTATGGCTTTTTTGGTGTCAGCTCTGTGGCCATTCATCCTCTGTCTGAGAGTGTT
>PNEQ01003242.1:28705-47413 GCA_003012365.1 Medauroidea extradentata
TATATATATATATATGTGTGTGTGTGTGTGTGTGTGTGTGTGTGTGTGTATTTTACTACCAACTGCAGTGTTCCACTATTCAACGCCTGAGGAAGCTGGCTTGGCTAGAGAAATACCATGACTGTGCTAAGTGTGAAAAAGTGTTATCAGTGTATGACTTTTACACTTACCTGCAAGTACAATTCTGTAAGTGCTGTATTCTGTATTTTTATCCAAAGTTATTGCCACAAAACAACATTACTGCTACAATATTTTTATGTTTCGTGTCAATTTCAGACATAATACCAACCACATATTTTTGCTAATCAGCTACCACTGTACTCCATAGTGGTAAAGTGTTATCTGGAAATTCAGAATATCCCCACACATTTATACAGCTTTATAATACAAGAATAACACAATTTAATAATTTATTAACATACTTCTACATTTATACTAAAGGTAAATATAACTAAGATAAATAATTCCATAAGCTCAGGTCATAAAGAAAAACAAAACTTTTTACACGTCACATACAACTTACTTAAGTAATTAAATATTTTGGTCAGACTCACAGCAAATAATTCAGGCCAGAGAATGGTGTCTTATAGCTGGCTGACAATACTAATGGTGTGACATCTGTAACGTCAGTTAGTGCAGCATCAGGTCTAGAAGTAGTGGCATTCAAAGTTTGCTCATAGTATTTCAAATGTTCTTGCAAACACCTAACAAAAAAAAAATCTACAGTATTGCGCTCTATAGAACTGTTCACAGCACCATGATATTTGAAGACAAAATAAACTGACATTAGTTGAAAGTCTACATATTTGAACAGGAAAATTACAGCAAAATTGAGAAATTCAATTCAAATACAAAAATTTGCTTGTACACTTAAAAGTCCCAAAACATTAACAACTGAAATTATTACAATTGTGTTATAAGCTCAGCTAAAATAAAATTTTTATTTTATTAATTTTTATTTAACCACACATTAAGAGCACTAAGGTAATACAATACACCCCCGATTTTAAAAGGCCTCACGGTGCCTGACGATGATCTTGTAAAATCGGGGTTAGGTCTCACAGAGCCAAAGAACGACCTCGTAAGCTCACTGCCTCATAAACTCCAGTATTTGTAAAATCAGAGTTTGGTCTCACTGTGCCTAAAATGACCTCGTAAAATTCAGTACTCGTAAAATAGAGGTTCAAATGAAGTTAACGTGTTGATAAAAATAGTAATATTTTGACATAGAAAATAATAAACAAGTTGCATCAAAAGAGTATTCTAAAGCAACAAAAGTGTACAATTGACGCTCAAATTAATAAAAAGGAAAATAGTTGTGACTGATGCCACATCTTGCATTACATCTATCTTCTTCTAGTTCAATGCCTGGTCCTGACACCAGACAAGCAGCACCAAAAAAAACCTCTTAAGATCCTAAAATGCCATAACCACAGACATTCAGGGTTAGCATTTCAAATTTAGGGTAAATGTCATCATTCCTGCCAACTTTTCCCATTTGTAGTGTCAAAGAGTATTTTTTAGAGGACAATAATGTTTTGTCTGATCTGGTCTCTTAAAATCTAAAATGACTGGGCACACATATTGACTTCTTCAACCAAGAACATCATAAACGACATTTTTAATTTCCTCATTTTGGGATTTTTTTTTCATCTCATCTACCTATCATGACATCAAAATTAAGCTCAAACTTCTTGTTTGTCACTATACCAAGTACACTTTGCAAATGGGCATGAATGAGGCCACTAGGCCACAGGTAGGTACTTGTGGATAGATAGAAACATAATGTTGGACATTTCTTCTCGCGAGCGCTTCCGTAAGAAGAAATAAGTCATCCAACTGTATGTTTGTCTCTATCTGCAAGTATCTACCTGAAAGTACTTGTGCATGTTTATATCTAATTTTGAGTTGTAACAATACCAAGTATGTATATGAGACCATACATGCAGACCAAAATTGGAACTCTTCGAAATTAAAGTGGTTTCCAGAAAATTTTCACTAATTCTAATGATCTCCTCAACAATTTACTTTACACATATACAATGTCCTTTAGTTGGAGGAACTTATCTTTATGTGTACAAGATGGAGTACAGTTCTATCCTGTTCAGTATGTACAAAAGACAGAAGCACAAGTACTCATGTTTTAGTACTTGATCAGCCATGTCTCTTCGCCCAAGGAAGCTGCTCTAAGCAGCGAAACGTCGCGATACGTGCTTTCGCGATTATGTGTCATCCTATTTGTGTGTGTATCTGTCAAGTACTAAAACGTGAGTACTAGTGCTTCTGTCTTTTGTACATACTGATAGCCTAGCGGCCTCTTCCTTTGTTTTACATTCTATCCTGTTAAGTTTACTTTGAGGGGATGGTAGGTGAGAGAGGTTACCAGTTTTTCAACCAGAAGGCGATAATGCTGCCAACAGCCTGGGTGAGAGCAAACAGCAGCAGTATGCAAGCGATAGTAAACACGCAGCCTCCAGCTCTCAAGTATCTCCAGCATGTAGATACACCTAGCTCCTTCTTGGGTACAAGCTCTGCATGCTCGTCTGACTCAGGCTCAGGAAGACCACTACTCTCTGCGTCCTCGTCCTCCGGCTCCTGCAGCAAGAACAATCAACCACCAGCTACAACACTTCCTCTTGCAATGTCCTGGGCGACGACTGAATATTGATTTCAGTAGGTGCAACGAAAAAACCATTCCTTCAATGAATCTGCTTGCGCTGTAATGGGAATAAAATATGCACAAACAGATATATAAGAGGTGACACTATGGGTACAAAATGGTTTTAAAAGTCTTTCCATCAAATACTTCGTGAAAAGTATATGTCTGCTCATGCACAGCTAAAAATTGTGGGGGGTCTCTATAGTCACAACTGTAACCATTTGTTCAAGTAAACATCTGTTTCACTTGCTGTGCACCTATGGTGTGCTGCGTCAGTGCATACAGCAGGTAGTGATATTTAATCAGGGCTCTGCAGTCCTGTATCACGTCCAGTCTTGCTGCAGAATGGAGTTCAGCCGTGCAACACGTTGCAGCATCAACCAGGCAGACATAGACACACAGGAAGTGTGGGCAAATTTTTCCTAATCTAATATATAAATGATGTTTCACATAAATAGCCAATTCACAATAATATGAGCACTATTTAGTCTGCGCCAGCTTACATTAACCTTCAAGAAATATATTTTATTGCGGTCTTAGATAAATTCGGGAGCAACTAAAAGCATACACTGTGTTTGTTTTTTATTTACATGACCGTGCTAATATCAAACTAGCAGTGCGCTCACAGTTTTGCTCGCGTGTGTTACTCATGGCAGATAACATTTGTTTAAATAGAAAAACCTCTTTGCACACCAGATAATTAGTTCAGTCATCAAGTGTTAGAATGATAAATCTGCTAGTTAAACTAACTCTGCAGCAGGATAAGTAGTTACATCTGTCCACGCGAAAAGCAGTCTTAAGTTTGCTCCTGCCAATAATAGCAACTTTGCCTGGGCCTAATTTATAGCACTGCAGAGTTGATGTTGTGGGGTAGTTACAGACACTTAATGTAAGAGGTTAATTTATTGAAAAATGTCTGATTTACACTGTTTACAACCATTGGTGACTGCCCTCAATTACACATTTTCAAAATATTTTGAACATTCGCACGCAGCTTTTACCAGAATTTGAGCCCAGAACTACAAACAACTGCGTCATGTAACGTCAAAAATATCCATGAAAACAAACTGAATTTAAAAACTAAAATATTGAGGTTGTCCAACACCACGTCTCAATAGGTTACTGTAGAGTGAAAATTCTGTATAATTTATTACTCGCCGGTTGTACTTGCTATACGGATCGTCTGCCATAAAATTTACAAACTTAGTTTTAGTCTTAATAATCAAGTTATCTTGTAAAGAAAAAAACTTACATGTAATTTTCTAAATACTTATGTAAGCATCACTCTGACACGAACAACACCTCAATATCTCTACTGGTTAGATAGATATCATGGGTTCATGGAAAACAAATTTTGTGCTTTTTCACCCATTTGGGTATCAATTTTCGAAATATTTTAATTTCACATCTCAGACATTTGTATAAGTATCCAATTGAAGTGCAAATCACAACGGTATCCTGTTCAGTCAAATTAAAATCAATCATTCATTATAAAACACCTATCACCCCTGTACAGTAGTGAGAGAAGTAAAAATGATGTAACTGTATATCTTGACAGGTTCAACAGGTATCGAGGACTTAAGTCTTTTCATCTCCTAAGAGAGTGAATTTCGAAAAACCCTTGAATCACGTTTCAGAATACTTTATTGGTGTCTCGTCGACGCAAAAATCACTACAATAGTCCAATAGGCTAAGGATATATAGACAAATAATTGAAAGCACATTTCACTACTTTTCATCCCTTTACACCTCCTTAGGTGAGGAATTCCGAACATTCCTGAAATTACATTTCAGGTACTTCAGTAAGCATCAATCTTAAACAAAAATTGCATTGCTGTATAAAAATAAATGGAATCAATATATACAGATTGTGAATTGAAAACACATTTTACACTTTTTTTTAACCTCTTTGTAGCTGAAGTCAAAAAATTTATTTAAATGGCATTTGGAATTTTTACAAAAGCATCAATCTAAAGCAATTAGCACTTTGATATCTTAGATATGGAGGAATAAACAAAAACACATTTAACGTATTTTCACCCTCTTAATTAAGGAATTTCGAAATGTCTTGGAGTCCTGTTATTGACATCTGTACATGTAACTAATTGAAGTAAAAATCACGACGATAGCCTATTGTGTTTCAGTGATATAGACTATTAATAAAAAAACACATTTTGCCCTTTTTACTGCTTGGGGGTCGAATTTCAAAATATCCTAAAACTACTTTTTTGGTATTTACGTAAGCAATATTTTGAAGGGAATACCAACTGTATATACCAAAGGATTCAATAGATATCAATATTTAATCGAAAACACATTTAAGGCCTCTTCACCCTCTTAAATGTTGAATTTTGAAAAATCCTTACATTGGCTAATTAGCATTTTTATGTGTATCCTATTAACGCAAAAATCATGATGATAGGCCTTCGGGTTTGAGCTCTATAGATGTTTCATCGAAAACACATTTCATCCCTTTTCACCCCCTTAGAGGTCGAATTTCAAAAAATCCCTTCCTAGTGCTCGCCTACAACCTAAGAGGAATCAACACAAAAAATTTCACGATTCTAGGTTCAGTGGTTTGGGCTGCAGTTTGATATGTCTACCAGTCAGTCAGTCAGTCAGTCAGTGTTCAATTTTATATACAGTATAGAGATTATGTATAATGATAGAAAGTGAGCACAAATAAAATGTTAGTGTGGCATTAAAAATTCTCACTTTACAATAAATAACTTACATCAGAACCCTTTTACAAGGCCTTATGGTGCCAGAGAATGACCTAAAATCGCTGCCTCAAAAAATACAGAGCTCATAAAATGGAGGTCAGGCCTCACATGGTGCCAGAGAATTACCTCCTAAAATCACTGCCTTATAAAATCCAGTGCTCGTAAAATGCGGGGCAGGCCTCATGGTGCCTGACAATGACCTCCTAAAATCGCTACTTCATAAAATCCAGTGCTCATAAAAAGGGGATTAGGTCCAAGAACGACCTCATATACTCATTGCCTTGTAAAATTGAGTACTGTATTTGTTAAATAGGGGCTAGGCATCACAGTGTCGGCACCACTGGGGTGACGATGGACATCGTGAGAAGTGACGGGCCGCGGAGAAGACAGACAATTTGGGTGTCCTGTTGGCGGCAAAGACGACGAGAAGCAGCGCCTAGAGGGGCGGCGTTGTGGTGGTGATGACAGGTGTTGAGGCTGAGTAACATCAGCGGGCTGCACAGGGGACAAACAACACTTGGGGTATCGTGTTAGCGCGGCGGAGCTGCCGAGGAGCGGCGCCTCGTGGGCGACAACACGGCAGCGGTGGTCGGCGTCGAGGCTGGGTAACACCAGCGGAATGCAGATGGTACAGACAACACTTAAGGTGTTGTGTGGGCGTGGCAGAGCTAACAAGAAGCGGCAACATGGTGGTGGCAACACGGCGGCAGTCCTGACGTCAGAGTCTACTGTGAAGCTTCAGGCACATTCCTTCGGAACAGTATTGGGGGAAGCAGAGGATTGCTGCTATGGGTCGATGGACTAAAAGGAAGTGCGCGACGAGTCAAACCCAAGACCTCAAGAGTGAATATAGTATTGGACTCAGGGTGCCACAGAGCACATGGTGAACCACCAATTCGGACTGTTAAGGTTGGACATTGTAACTATTTGAAAGACTGTTAATTGGATATATGACTGACTTTGTATTGTGATTTGTATTCTTTAACTAATTGTAAACATTGTTGTTCTTTAGTAGTCAAAGTTAGTTAAAGTTTCTGTTGCGCAGTAGTAATTGTGTGCATAGAGGGTGCTGCGAAATTCATAGTTGATTTCTATTTTGTGTATTTTTGTAAGCTTTGTGAGCTAGTAAATCAAGAAATTAATTAAACACTTTTAATTTTAATAATAATATTTCTATCCCAAAGAGCTCAGAGAATTGCCCACATGCACATGTAAATGTTTGCAAAAATGTAACAATACAAATATGAAAAATTTTACCTTGAAGAATGTGTGGGTTACATCCTCCACGTCTGAACTGTGAACTTTACCACCACTCTCTAAGGCAATCTGAGAGAGAGCCGGAAAGTTCAATCCATCACCACATAAATCTTCGTAAGTTCCACAGTGCTCAATTCTTCCCTGTATGTGAAATTGTAAAGATCATGTCAGTGAACCACAAAGCATATTCTAACCAAGCTGATTAAAACATGTAAAATATAAAGTTATCAAAAATTTCAAAGCAACAAAACGTTTGTGAGAACATTAGTTAATGATTAACCAAAACTTGCATAATTACCTTAAGATCGTTCCATACGTAAATATCATAATTTTATATTTGTATTGACACCACTCACGCCCTGAGGTTAACATTATTGGAGAAGTCTGTGAAGTGGGCGGCATTCAGCTATTTGCCCGGCTGAGTCGGGATAGAAATATCAGGGTGTTTAGAACCCGCGTGGCTGTACCACAGGCTGGTGTCACACTTGTGCTCCGCTACTCCTGTAAGGGCTGGTTCCATACACTAACTACACCCCTGCCCCTCTTGTGAAATGAAAGAAAGACTGAGTTTCCACCGTTCACCGTTTACTCTGACCACGTGGGCAATACAAGTTACACTGATACACAACGACCGTCCGACTACGTGCCTTCAGTGCTCTCACGCCGTACAATACTCATCAATTATTTGACACAGAAATTACTTCACTACTTCCGGACTGTATAAACTAATTGAGGTAACCCACAACCACTTGGTTACAGAACCCAGTGCCTAAGCTGGCTACAGCATGTACAATTAGAACACAGATCACAACAACGCACTCGTGCTGATGATGTGACGGCGCGTGCAAGGGACAAAAAAAAGTTACAAAGATTATCAAATGGAACGGAAAGACTTGATCAGCTACATACAATAAAGTCAGTTCAGTCACTAAAAACAACAGGTTGCGCTCAACATTGAATAACAACAGCCAAGCGATGCACACGCTGGCCGCACAATGCACGGGCGGGCAGCGCTAGCATCGCCTAATGGTCACACTAAATATTAAATCAAAACAAAGTTCACATAATTTCCAACACCTTCTGTCGCCACAGGGCTACTGTGCAAAGTATTTATATTCACTTTCACTGGTCCATCCAAACCTACTCCATACTTACGGTGAGGGCGGCACATGCTCTTATGTTGGACACGCAGCCGTACCACAACAAACACGTGCTCGTGGGTTGGGATTCGGCTATGTTAGGGGGAGGTACAGCGACAGTATGAAACAGTGTTAGTTTTGTAGACAGTACTCGGCTGAGCTAAATGTTTTCGGAAGAGTAAAATATACTCCCAAGTAATGTCTACAAAACTAACACCATTTCATACAAATATAAAATTATGATTTTTTTCCTCTGGAACAACAACCTTAATTCTTAAAGAATAACAAACTTTCAAGTTCAGTGAATATCCAAACACTTGTGTTACACTTTGTAATGTTGTGGTACTTTTTTCACTGAAAGTTTTTTTATAAAAAAATAAGCTTCAAGATTAATTTTAGAGGTTAAACAGATCAAGTATATTAATTTTGTTTAGAATTTTAGTTTACAATGTTGCAGTTACCTTCTAAGCATAGAGCAGGTTATTATGGAATTTTTATACGTTTTCTTCCGTATTACAAATTAAACTGCGTAGTTTGGCTTAAAGAAGGGACCAGTTAGTACAGTAGAACCCAGTTATGACAATCCTGCATACAGGTAACATTTCCTGTATGTAACATTTTTACCCCTTGGTCCCAACATTTTACCATAAACCATAATGCTTTGATATTCTGCCAGTAGCAGTAAGTATTTTTCTTTTCCTGTGTATAACACTTAATTTTGTTCAGGTAATACACATAACAAAAGCAAAGTTTTTATAACAGTAGTGTTTCATATAAAATAACAAAGCAATTATGAATATAGGGTAGGTGTATATGACAGTGATATCAGCTATTATGAACTGAAAGATGCAATCAAGAATCTAAAGAGAACAAGGGGGAAAGTCACTTTTATGTATAGGTACTAATTGTTTATATATATTGTATGGCTGGATTTCAAAGACACATAAAACTCCACTACCATTATTTCTAACTGCACAATTGGAAGTTACGTCAGTAAAATTATTTATTCCTATTTATAAAGTTTTCCTGCATATAAAACTTTATTCCAGGTCTCATAAAAAACGTTATATAACAGGGTTCTACCATATACAGATGAGTTGTTGGAAAAATTGACGCGAGTATTTGGAGAGATTGTGTGAAATTGGCCATAGCAGGGTCATGCCATCCCCTAATCGACCAGTGAAGGTGGTATGTGTCTGTTGGCTTATTATAAAAGTGACAGAGAGTATTTGATGCAGAGTGGATTCTCTGTACGTCTGGCAATAAATAACTTCCATAACTGAGCACAAGTTCCATTAAGCATTCTTTAAACAGAAAACTGCATGAAGTAATTTTACGTACTGTGTTTGTTTAAGTAACGCAGGACTTTAAAACAATTATCTTTATTTTATTTCATTACATATTAAAATTTAAGATACACAATTACTTACAGAGTACCATAGAGCTTGATAATTACACACACAAAAGGACAACACATAATGCATATAAACAGCTCAATTTGCAAAGTTTCACTGAACAAGTCGGCTTCTTCGGGCGAAGAGTAGGTATTAGCATTATGTGTAGTCCTTTCCTGTGTGTGACTATCAAGCTCCATGATACTCTGTAAGTACTTGTGTATCTAAAATTATACTATGTAATTAGTTGCCTAGCAGCCTTCGTCTTGCCTTACCAATTTTATTTTATTTAGACATGCAAAATATAAGTTTAAAAAATCTCAAAAATAAAGTCTTGTAAATATTTAGAAACAATGTAACTGGATTTAGTTTCATGGACATATTCCATTGCGATATAGATGGAGTATGCCCAAGCAACTAAATCCAGTCATGCACTCTCTTTGCACAGTTCTTTCAAAGATCATAGAAACAAAGTATTGCAGATTAGAAAAAAAAAAATGTTCTAAATGTTCTGTGCTAAAATCTTTATAAGCGAGACGGAACTTACATCCCTCATAACAACTATCAGGTCAGCTTCCTTCAGAATGTGCTCCTGATGACTAATGATGAGTCTAGTCTTGCCTCGCAGAAAGGAGACAAAGCACTCCCTGGAAATGTGCTTCCCAACATGGACGTCGACTGCCGACAGTACGTCATCGAGTAGATACACGCTAGCATCACGATAGACCGCCCTGCAAAGCAAACACTAGGTGAGCATATCAGCTTCCTTTGAAATGTACACCACTGCGATACAGGTTCCGTTCCCAGGGACAGGGGATTGAGGTCGCTCATGATTTTCACTTGTGAGAAAGTGGTAGACATTGCTTCTGGCTGCTGGGTTTACTTGTAGTGTTCCCATTCCCATGCCCTTGCATTCCACAGTTGCTGCATACTCACTTCATTTTGTCCACAACAGCTCTAATTACCTCGTTGTCAAGCTCTCAATAAACACTCTCTTGATACCTCCAGAACTGTGGCTCATTGCATACAAAAATAATTCAGATGCTACTGGGCAAACACACACACATTTCTAACATTATATAGTTTACATTCTGATATCAAGCCATGAAACTGCAACTGCTGTGAGTAGAAATGGCAACATATTAAGGGAATGTGTAATTACCAGTAGAACTTGTTCCAAGCCCAACATGTTCATTGGTACAGCATAAAGTTATTTACATTTTAATAAATGGCTGCCAATCTTTGAAAAATATGTTGACATATTCCGTACACATAAGTATCTCTAGAAAGCTGGTACTAAAAGTGTTAAGGACAGAATACAGATAAAATACTTACAGAATATAAAATAAGGAGAAACATATTAAATGCTTTATGACTCTAGCGCCTACAAGTAAGCTCAGCTGAAGTATACCGACATAAGATATGCAGGTAATTTAACTCTGACCTTGCTAAGTTGATTCTCGCTCTCTGACCTCCACTTAAGGACATGCCTCTTTCACCCACGATGGTCATGTCACCACTAGGGAACAAGCTGAAGTCCCTCTGTAGAGCGCAAACACTCACAACCTCCAAGTACTTCCTGGGTTCATAGGGTTGCCCAAACAAGATGTTCTCACGAACTGTGCCCCGGAACAGCCAAGGTTCCTGCGACGCGTATGATATGTCTCCACCCACTGCTATATTGCCACTAGTTAAAGGCAGCTCACCCAGGATTGCTTGGAACAACGAACTCTGAAAATATGTTCAAACAAATTAAATGAGAAGTTAAAATGTCTACATCCATAATTAATTTATTTTTGTAAGTTTTGCAGATCCTCGTGAAACCTGTAAAAGTAATACATGCATTCACAACTATTAATAATTCCTGCGAAATATCATTACGATAACTTGACAAGGTACAGTATTATCAAGTTTAGCAAAATATTTTAGCACTAATATAAGATTGTACAAATACAATAATACATTAATCCAGATGTGCTGGAAGTAGTGTAGGCAATATAGCTGCTCTAGGGGGTTGGATGTGCAATACTGGATGCATGACTAATGTAATAATGTTTTGATATTTAGCACTCTGTCTCTGTATAAGAAAAGTCATACACTTTGGGAATGTATGATCAGTTATCATCATAGTCCTAGTATGTAGTGAGAAAGGTGGGGTTCTGCACCACCTAGCTGGGGATGCTCATAAAATGGGTATTGTTCTAAAATTACGATATTGTATGTTTTTAAAGTTTGTGGAGTTTTTTCAAACATGTTTATTTGTAAGAAATTTATTGGTTTAAAAATTTCAGTATGGTGCTAGTAACAAGGAGACAACCATTCAGTTTTCCATGTTCATAATAATAATAAAAAAATTTTGCTCAACTTGTTCCTATCAGTCTTAAGTTATAGGTGCTTGTAATAAATCATTCAGCGTAACATATGGACTTTGGTTATTTTTCATTAGTCAGAATCACAGGATGTCCACAGAACCGGAGGAAACTCAGAAGTAGTTAGTCACAGACTGTATCACAATAGATCATTACCCATATAGCCTTCAGAATGTACGAGTCAAGCACAGCACTTGTGGTTCATCAAGCCCCTTGGCACTAACAAATGTGATTTATGGCAAGTTGTCAAAGTAAACAAATGGTTTAAAGGCAGGACTATCTGTAAATTACATAGTCTCGCAGTACTCTGACATAGGTCATTGGAAATGAAATTCACAATATTTGGGCGAAACAGAAAAATTCTCTCAAAATATAGTTTGAATGGCATTCCGGTTCACTACACTCCTGCTGTAGAAGCTCACTTTAAGTCATACAAGGCAATTTTGCTGAATACAAAACTAGGTTGAACTTTATTCCCAAACAGACATTTTGAAAGCCTCTTAGCTATGGCAACACAGCCAGAAGAAGAAATGTGCAAATCACAAGCAGACTAATAACTCAAAGAGAGTAACTATATTATTTCTTGCCAAAGACAAATATGTACTTACTGGAACAGTTCATGTATTCTGCACTCATGGTTAAAACATGAACATTTTGCTGTTATAAATTAATTTCCTGCATGAAAGAATTTTTTCTAACGATGTTATAATTTATTGTGTTTTGGCTCTTCAATGATGTCCACTTTACCACAAAATAATGTAAAACTACTTAACTATTAATGTGTTAAAGGAGTCATCTATAAGCCAGGCATGGATGCAACAATTAAGTTTTAGGAGTGGCAAGTCACTTTGAAAAAAGAAAGATATCACAAACACAAAACCGGCACTTTGTTTGGCATACACTTTGGTGTGATCATCATCATTTTTTCCCTACAAATTAACACTGACATTTGAAAAAGGTCCTTCCGCCAAGGTCACATTCTTTTAAGATCTCCTTTACTTTGCAGTCATATTTTCTTTTGGTTGGGTGTAGAAGGGGGGCATTGCCCCTACCACCCTCATATCCTTTAGAACCATCCCTGTCTTAACTTGTTCACTGTAAGGGTCCAAGCGAGAAAGTGTAATTACCTTCCCTGAGCCAACTGATCCGACCACTGCACACATCCTGCCAGGAGCCACATCCAGCGAGATATCACACAGGATACTTGATGCTGTGTCTGTTGTATTCCACCTCGCAGAGGCCTTGTGTGTCTTCACTCCTATTTCAACCTGCAACAGCTTCCTACCAGCCGACGTATCGTGCAGTGTCACTCCCTCTTCTCTGAGGAGAAAATCCTACAATTATGAAAGAACATATACTGGGGAATCAATGCCAGCCATATTATATTAATGTAATTTAACGAGTATCGGCACTAACAATATTCTAGTGACTGCATTTGATGATGTATTGGTGTAATATTATTGGAATGACGGGGGCACCGGAAAGAAAAATAATAAATTAACTGGAGTGGCATGCACGCTGGGAAAATACAAGACAAGGTCGGTAGGACGTAGGGAGCAGGTTTGACAAGGTGAGAAGAGGGTGAAGGTGAACACGAATGAACGTAGGAACTAATGCCGGGAGGCAGCAGAAGAAACCCGGGTAGAAGAGCATGAAAACTATACTCTAAAGATTGTGATGCAGACAGCTGGGCTGAGTGCTACATTGTCAAGATTGAGAAATACGTACATTATTACTGTTGAGGGAGCTGCAAGTCTCTCTTATGCTACGGACTTTGCTGCTCTGCAAGACGTATAGTCTGGAACTATTAAATCTTAAAAATGGAGGGAAATAAGTCCCGTACCTGAATCATTAGGAAGAGTAAGCAAGTAACCATTGAAATACAAAAGTAATTAACAAATGGATTTACTCGCAAAAAAAGATACACACAGGAACACTGAACTCTACGCAGTCGGCTAACCAGTTACACAGACCTGGAGTACAAGCCTCTCCAGTAGGTCATGCGGTAAAGTGACGTGGTGCCAACAGTGGAAATTTAAGATGAAAAGTTAAGCCCCTGGATGCACAGAGGTCAAGAAGTCTCCTGGCCAAAAAAAAAAACAAACAAAAGCAAAAGCTTCCAGTAAATATATGTTAACCAGACAATCCACCTTCCAAAAATTAAAAATTGAGATTTTTTTTCTGAACAACTCGCTTTCCCCAATCCAAGATATGAAAAGGAATTTCGCATTAATCCCACTTTTGTTATTTCCTGTCACTGCAAAATTAAGTTAACCGTTTACTTGCGTGCACTCAGTGTTTCTTTGTAGTTTCTTGTTTCAACATGTTTTACGTCTCCCTGGCCATTATACACCACTGAAAAATCATATCTGCTCATGTAAACATAAATGCAGCAACTGAATAATGTGTCATCGTGAACGCAAACGTGGCAACAAAACTCAAAGACAGTGAATATAAAAGACTTTAAGGAAATTGATCAATTGAATGTGCTTCATAAACACATTCAGTAAACAACGCTTTTGATAACTGCTTTAACTTACTTGACTGATTGATATTCGTAAGAAAATGAAACAAAAAAACTGTGAATGGATGTACAAAAATTGGGAGATTTTATTGACAACCAGGAGAGCGGGAGACAACCCATTACATAGGGAGTCTCGTGTCAAAATCAGGAGGTTTAGGAAGTCTGGTTAACTACTGCAGTTAAAAATGATGAAGCACTTGGAGAACCAAGTGGCAACTCTCTATCACACCAATAAGTCGATTGACTAGCTTCCATCAGGAAATGTGACAGCGTGGGTTACATTCACACAGGAAACACACAAAACATTACAAAGTTACTTTTAATAAACAGAACGAAACATGGTACAGAGCATGAAATTATAGAACAGAAAAAAGAATGAAATAAAATTAATTTAAGGATAAATGTATTTTAGGTACACTCATAACCAGTCACGTGGTACACCAGGGGACACATCAGTGTCTTTTAGACACAACAACACTTCACAACAATAAGCATATAAAAACACAAAACAACATAATTAAAAACATTAAATAATATTTGCTCACTACTGTAGGGTGTACAAGGGTGCATTCACTCGCGTTCTCGCACATGTGCCTGGCGGCGCACTAACACATGTTCACCAGTCCCTCGGCCATGCACCAGTGCTACAGCATGGCAAGGGTTTTCTCAGGGGTGTTCCACAGTGCAAAAAAAAGGGCTTGCATGGGTGGCTTGCCTCACCGTACAAATTATTATAGACAAGGGCATAGCTTTTAATATTTTCTGATTTTGGTACTTCAGGACTAATATTACCAGTAGTATTCTTGTAGCCACCCACAGGAAAAAAAAAAGTATTTATGGACTTTCTTCTAAATGCTACCGGTACTAGTTAAGAAAAAAAGATAATGGAGAAGTAAATATGAACGGCCAGCTTGAAAAATTTAGCTAAACATTTGAAAATATACTTGCAGCTAAAAATTAATAAACCGAAAAGGACATGTGCTGATGCCCCTTAATTCATACACTCATAAAAGTACGGTAAATTTTAAATCATTATGTATGCACATTAGCATATACAAACATGCATATTGTTGTGTGATAGGCTATACAAATAAAATATGGGAATATGGAATATATATAGGCAACTCACAATTCCTTACACAGACTTAGTCCCAACTCAGTCTAGGCACCACCATCTTCCCATTTTGTATTTTAAGCCAAACTAAATATTTTTTTTTATATATTTATATCATTCTTTTTTTTAATTAAAAAAATTCAAAAAGATTTATGCTAGTGATGAAATAATTGCCAGCAAATTTGTCATGGCATCCAATTTTGGCATGGATTGTCTCATTGGTGGAGACTCAGAAATTTCATGGGTTTAACAAGCTGCGCAGGACTGTTATCATGCTGGTCTGCTACTGGTTGAGTCGTCAAGAACGAGTTTACCAACAGTGATCTAGTTGATAAAGTACCATAACTCACATGTATAGGAGTTTGAACATAACCTACAATTTAAGCTAAATTTGATTGTAACATAAACATTTTTAGATATTGCTAAAAACAACTTAAACTAAATAAAAAAATTAATACTTATTTTACCTCTAGTCTCTTTATGGATATCATCGTTGCTGCAAGTCTTTGCACTGCGTTTGGCAATAAAAACGACATTGCCACGTTCAGCATGGTGAGGCACAACTCCGTGCTAAAAACCTACAAATATACAGTAACTGTTAACCTCACGTGCATTTTCATTCAAATAGAGCTGGTGGGACTGGTTTAGAAATACCAGATTCAACTTCTAAATGAGATCAATTTAATATTGTAAAATAACATAATTGCTAACGTTGATCATTAAGCATGCATGGTAGATAGATAAACGCTAAAAACACTAATTGGAATCTACACATTCTTGGAAGCAAATATGAAAGAACTTGAGAAAAACATACTACCAAAATGATATTTTCCTACTTAGTGAAAAAGCATTTTCCGAGAATAATGGATTTGTTAAGCTTAATCTATTGTGCCGTAATTAAATGTAAAAGATTTCTGCATCAGACACTGTTCTTTATAAATACGTTATTTGAAAAGAATGTCTGCTCAGGAAGATGTATTTTTGCAAATTCACTTCAAGAAATCTACAATTTCAAACTGATGCTTTTTGTGCTGAATTTGCACCATGCCTTCTTACAAGTAGTCCTTGCCTGATGCTCTCTTACTCACTGCAAGAATACAAAAAAGAGGAAGTGATATAGGCAACACTCAACAACCATCAAGAACAATACTATTTTTATACGTGAAACACTTAATGTATGAAACACTTAATGTAGACTGGAAATTTTAAATGAGATGCAAATGCAACAAAAAAGACCAAACAGAGTTTCTTAAATTAAAATCAACTATGGGACAGTGCAAACGTCATGTTGATACAGCTAAGTTCCATATATTTTCCTAACAGTTGTTACGAGCATTGAATGATCTCTCACACATACCGGAAAGCTCTTGCAATGCTGTTTTACCATGTTTTTCTGAAACATACTTTTAGCATCTCGCTCACTCAGAATTTCCACACTGCAAAGAGTAACTCGGAAGTTTCATTATATTTTTTATGGGGCATTAATGAGTCACCTTGTAATTATATTTGTGGCAAGTGTGATATAAAGTCAAATGAAGCTAACAGTTTTCTGTTTTACAAATCAGGTTGGTTGGTCCCTTTCGAGGCACAGCAGTCTGAACATGCCAAATTCAGTCAGTTTAAGTGACTCTACAAACAAATTTTCCTAGTAGAAGTCTCATATTTTGAAAATCATAGACACATAGTTAGCAGTGTGTTCTTTGAATATATCAACACATTTGGGACACATTTACAAGTTTCATGTAAAAAAGAGTAATATGACATGCTACACAACTCATGCATGAGAGAGGTATGTGCCAAATTTAAAAATTGTTCTAGTAAGATTTTGTACATTAAATTCCACCACTAAGCTCCCAAGATTTATATCCTCCTTCGTATCTGTATACTGTAATAAGAAATGGCGTGGATGGGTAGTTGGATTTTAAACTAATATTTTACATGAACAAACAATAGTACTTACAGGGCTGTATTATTTTATAGATAACACACACATAAACACACAAATACTGTAGTACATTTTTCATGCCGAGGTACAGACATTGAGTTTCCCTGACACGTCCAGCTTCTTCAAGTGTCAAGCGAAGGCACGTTGCAGGCTTCAGAAAGGTGGCAGGCAATAAGTACACCTACCAGCTGAACTGCAAGCTAAGGTGTGGCAGGACATTTAACGTCAAGTAGAGAATCAATTTTAAGTACAGAATGAAGGCTGTGTAAATTTGGTGACGTATTTATGAACCAGTTCCCAACTTCTCAGTTTTTCTAGTGGACAGTAGATCTCTCACTACCAATCCTCAGTGTGTCTCAAGAAGCTATACATACCAGCATAACACCCAGACAGCACTTCTAGGTGAAAAATGTGTTTGTTCAAATTTGTGTGTCTGTTATCTATCAGACAGTACTACCCTGCATGTACTTGTGTTTGTTTATTTGTCTGCAAAATATAGTTTATACCCACATAATAGTTCAGGGATGCCACCAAGTTCATTTCCAAAATCCTGTAATTAGTATTAAAAAATCCTGTAAAATCCTGTAATAATTCAAACTTACGTCTACGTACTTTTCCGAAGTTTTTTTAGAAGATTCTTGCTGTAGAATTTTGATAGTGAAATTAATATGTATAGTAAATTATTATAGTATTGTGAAAAATTGAGATGTTGTACAGGAAACCATTTACTGTTAATGATATTTACAGACTGAACTATTTTCTAATCTGTTTTGGTAAAGTAGCAGTGAAACTTTCCACCCGTTTTCCTATTTGGAAAAATTTGTAGAATGAGTGTGTTGTGTTTTAGGGTGTTATGTTTTAGTGTTAGCATGTGTTAGGGTTGTAATATGCAAGTTGGTACTCCTGCTTGTGGTGTTTCAGATGAGTACTCAGTGTATATAGTTGTTGTGGATAGTCAGTGGTGAAACGGTCGACGGACAGCAATGTTGTAACTGTTGTGTGTTATGATTATGTTATGTCAGAGTATGAAGTTAATAAATTAACACTGGCGACGAGGATGGGATAGCTGAAGATAGTAGGTATACATCAAGCATCATGGCTGCTTTGGGGAATATTGAAGAATTCGATGTTGCGAACCCGCACACTTGGGATGCCTATGCGGAACACTTGGAGTTTTATTTTCAAGCTAACGAAGTTACAAGTAGCGAGAAGAAACGTGCTGTTCTTTTAAGTGTGTGTGGGCCAAAAACGTACGGGGTTGTGAGGTCGTTAATTTCGCCAGATACTCCCGCCACTAAAACATATGTAGAGATTGTGGCACTATTAAAAAACCATTTCGCGCCAAAACCTTCAGAAATATACCAAAGGTTTAAATTTCACCGTCACAATCAACAGGATCAGGAAAGTGTCGCCGAGTATATTGCTGAACTGCGACGACTTGCCGAACATTGTAATTTTGGAAATAACCTGGACCTCACGCTACGGGACCGTTTTGTGTGTGGCATGAAGGATGAAATGGTGCAGCGCAGACTGTTATCTGAAACGGTTTTGACCTTCGCCCAGGCCCAGGAAAAGGCACTTGCG
>PNEQ01003244.1:0-12663 GCA_003012365.1 Medauroidea extradentata
GTGTATGGTTCAGATTGTTCTGTCGCACCACTGGGAAGAATGGTGATGCTGTAGTGTGGTAGGTATTTCTGCAGGTCTACGCAGTACAAAGGGGTAAATATAACAACATTATCACAGTGTACCTTACTGTCACCACGTGTACCCTTAACCACACAACCTAGCACCCAAACACTTCCATTTTCTTTTAAACACATTATAGTGGAAAATATTTCCCTTCTCTTAATGATTTTTAACAAGTTCTGTATATTAAGTAATGTGAAGTAAAGTGTATTTAATATGTCTTCATAGTTGATTATTACTTACTAAAATAAAATATCCATTTAGGCAATATGTCTTCACGTAATTCACACACACATACACACATGGATAATCGGGAAATACAGACAATCTGAAAACAGCCAATATAAATGTAAACTAAATTAAATTTAAATTAATTCACTTAAAAACAGTAACAACATAAGGTTTTGCCTATATTTATTCATCAATAGTGCGCCATTTTACCCTAAATTAATAAAAATACACATGGGGTGCAAACTAATACCAGAAAAAATGATGCTGAAATCTCATTAATCCATACTTGCAAGTGCCAGAACTGACATTATGTTCCAAAATGGTTTTTGTTTTTTACAGTGTTAAATACACAAAACACCACACAAACTTAAAAAAGTCTTAACTAGAGCAGATATTAAAAATTTGGCAGTTTTGGTTTAAATTGTTGTGCCGCAACAGCAAAGTTTTTCAAGACATGAAATTACACAGTTTCAACTAAAAAGTCAATTGTTAAGACTTTTGTTAATTACATACTAAGCTAAACAGTAGTATTAACTTACTTAAAAATGGCGATAACCAATTAAAAAAAATTGCAAACAAATTTTTTATACCTGCATATGTATATGTTAAAAATAATCACAAAATAGTAGAAACAGGGTTGCCTTATCAGTGCATGGATAATTGGCAGTTCATCGTACATGCAAATATTTTTTTAAAATAAATAATATAAGCAAAATTTAGATCAAAAGGAAGATTTGCAGTAACACTCAATAATTCAAAATTTTTAGGAAAAAAATTGCATGTAGCAAAAATATTTTATATTTGTATACACATACTATTATGCACAAAAAATTGTAACATTTTTTATCAATTTTTCACACTATGCTTGTCATTAGAGTCTTAAGAACTTTAACATGAGAGCAGGATAGGGATGGTCATGGAAAGTTAATTAAGTGGGCACAGTATCTGTTGAATCACATATACGTATTGTCGGTGAAGATGCAAAATTTTGCATAGGCCTATGTCATTTATACCATGTTAGTAATAGAATTCAGAAAAGTTCATATTTGCAATAAAATAAATGAAATACCTGTAATACTTCTGATAGCATTATGGTAAACTGAAATATGATAAAAACTACCACCTGTAAAAATTTTTTTCTTGGTAAAAATAATTTTACATAATTTTTTCTTCAATCCACTTCTATCCACTACCTGAAAGATTACCAGTTTTAACAAACAAAGTTTTACGTATTCACCAATGATATATGCTAGCATTGACTTTTTTGTCCTACTCTGTGTGGTTCATATTTGTATATGACCTTAAAAGCTGTTTTTTCAACATCCAAAAAATTGTGAGAAATTAAGTATTTTCGTGGCCAAAAACACTCAAACAACACTCAAAAAAGAAACTAGTACGTCCCAAACTCCCACCTTCTACAGCTACCAACACTATTACCAATCTCAAAGGTTCTCATCCCTGTAATAGCTCACGTTGTGACACGTGTGCCATCCACCAGCCCTCTACATCATTCAAAAGAAGGCAAACCAACCACATTTACCCCATCCAAGGCAGTTAGAATTGTGCTACCAAGAACTGTGTTCACCCTGTGATGCTGAATATATTGGCCTCACCACCAACACTCTAGACAGAGAATGAATGGCCACAGAGCAGACACCAACCCACAGGATAAACCAGTTGCTGCCCATGCAGCCCATCATAACAAAGACTTTGACTCTTGCTACAGCACTAGAGTGGTGAGGGTCCTGCCACCTACAAGCAATAGCTCTGAACTCAGACGATGGGAACTAGCTCATCAGTATATCACCAAATCCAGACAACCACCAGGTCTCAATATAAAATAACATCCCCAGTCATTCAGCATCCCACAACCACTGTACCCGTATATCCTCATTATACTCTTCTACTTGAAGCTTTTGAATCTCCCGCCTCATATCAGTTCTACCATTGTCCGCTAGGTGCATTAGCATCGATGCATCGGCAACCACACCGCAGTCAGCCATGTCTCTTCGCCCGAGGAAGCTGCTCTAAGTAGCGAAACGTCGCGATACGCGCTTCCGCAATTATGTGTCGTACTATTTGTGTGTGTATCTGTCAAGTACTAAAACGTGAGTACTTGTGTTTCTGTCTTTTGTACATACTGATAGCCTAGCGGCCTCTTCCTTTGTTTTACATTAGTTTTACTCAGGGTGTGAAGGTAGACAGTGACCTTAATGCACACCTAGACAGGGTGTTTCTAGTCTGAGAACAATAACATTTCATGTTAATTTACACTGGTACATAACAAAGTATTATTTTTTAAATAAAATACTCATCCATACTCAGAAAAACACATACCAGTAACAACTAACAGAGTCTCTCTTCCAGTGATGAGAAGTGCCTACACTACAGCTGTGGGAAGCAACTATTCCAACACACTTAATTCTCACTCTAAGAGCTCGTGGATCATATACTTAGGAATGCATTTATTCACATTTATAAATTAGTTTACGTCACAGTGAACCATGAATTTGCACTGCATTGTCTCAAGTACACATGCATTCAAAACAATAGAATTAAGCAAATGAAGCTACATTTGCAATTCATGACTAAGGCACAACCTAATTTTCCTCTTATGTAATGTAGCTGAAATTAAGTAGACTCACTGACCTTGTTATTACAGAAGTTAAACTGAATAAATTTAGTAGTCAGCTATTTGTAGCACCATATATTTTGTGTCACCGACCATATTACGTGTATCTGTGGAGACTAACTTACTGTTGCATTTTGTAGATTCTTAAGTCCCATGTAATGGGAATCACATGTAAAATTTCAGGGAAATTCACTTCCTTGGTTCCATCTGTACAAAGAACCAGACGACAGATAAATGTACAGTAGAGTCTCGTTATAGCGAAATGTCACTGTTCTGGGTTCGAACTTCACTATAGCAGAATTTGGCCAATTCTGACCCCTAAACCCAAATTGCATTAAAACGGTCTTTAATGTTATTTAATTATAAAGTAGTACGTTATTTTAAGGAAATATTAGGTTTATTTCAACAGGTGAGTATAACCTGGTTACAGTCACACCCAGCAAGTATGGGTGCAACTATTCGTTAAGTCAAAATGGGCCAAAACCTCAGCAGCGTCATGTAAGTATGGCTATCTATCGCAGGACCGCCTCAGTGGTGTCTTGCCTGTGCGGGCGAGCGGCAAAAGTTTGACTAGTGTAGCAATCTATTTATTTATTTATTTTAGCATGCATGCTCTGATGTTAATTCTGTGTGCCCTTTCACACTGTGCACGCATCAAATAATTTGTGTGCTTGCCCATATAAAACTCAGCTTGGACAGGTGAATGTAATTGTTCACTTGTCCGTTGGGCAGGTAATGCTAGTGTTATTCGCCAGCAAAAATAAGTGATGCCAACATTGGTAGCTGCTTTATTTTCACACGCTAGTAGTGAACTGTGTTTAGCGGCGGCATGAAGTTAAGTTTGAAGCCAATTAGTAGTAAGAGAAGTGGCCGTACGCACCGACTTTGAGTAAGGTCACAAGCTTGTGATTTTATTCCGGCAGTGTGCCAACAAAAAACATGTCTGACCTATGTGAGCGTTACCAAATCTGGATAAGACAGTTCGTTGAAAAGAAATGCTATAGCTACACATGCTTGCTTTCACACACGGCCCACTACGTGTGATATTAGATTTGTTTTACTCGGGCTTGACCTGGCGACTCTTCGTACTCTTGCAGCTCCCGGGGCACTCCTAGGCGTTTTACTCACCGGAAACAAGATGGCGCAGGATGTTTTACTCGTCAGGTCAAGATGCTTCAAGGTCAAAAAAAGCATGCTCTTTTAGCTCCTCCTCTCGAGGAAGAGTTGCGAGGGCAAGATGTTATGGCTAGCATACTGCTGCTGACTGCACAGTTTACTTTCGCTGGCATGTTTTAAAATTGAGAAAATAAGAATTTTTTCTGGCAAACTTGGATGACAATAGTAAAGTTGCAGCACCTGGACAAGTTTTTTTTATTCCAACAAATAAAAGTTATATGTTATGGAAACGTATGCATGTGGTTACTAACTTCTAAAAACAGTTCACAAAAATTGGATAATATTAGCGGAATGTGTTTAATTCCCATAAACGATGAGATCGTTTAAGAATTTTTACTTCTTTGTGGTTAGTAATTCTAGTCAGTAAAATTCATTATGTTACGGATTATTGTTATTCCTCAAACTAGTTAGGTTTTGGTACAGTGTAATTTTCTAGCTTCTTCTCGTCATTCCATTAGATTGTTCATTATTTGGTGCAGCTGTAGGAACTTCACCAACTCATGATCCTTCTTTATTAAAATTTCTAAGTACTTCTGCTAGTTCGGCCATCAAATCAACGCAATACGCATTTTCCTCGCTCCTCCGAGAGTTGTCAGCTCTTTTTGATCTGGGTTGACCTAGGTCAACTTGACCCAACTCTTCTAGCTACTGAGAGAGGCCAAGTAAAACAAACCTATTTTTTTTACTTTTTATTTTTCTATCTTCCCCTTCAGCTGTCCAAACAGACTCGTTCCAAAACAAAAAAAAAAAAAAAGGTGGCTTACTCTTGTTCCCACGCTCTACCTGACGGTGTGTAAGATACTTTAACAATGCAATGGCCAGCTCGCAAGGATTTATTGCTTCTCACTCAAGTTTATGGGACGTTTAGTGTGTGAGCATGAAGGTGAATTAGAACAGCAAATCCACTGACACAGGACTGGAGACGGTAACGCCAAAGCGTCCTCTCATCCGCCGTCCTTGCTGCTTATCTCTCAAAAAGCTGAAGGTCTACGGAGTAAAATATGAGCTGTAGCAAGCTAAGCAGAGGTAAGCACGAGTAGTTGTGTGGGTGCATGTGTGAGGGAAAGAGACAGCGCTATCATATCGCCCAGAGGCATTTCTTTTGCATACGTGTGTATGCATGACTCAGAGCACAGCCGGCACCAATTATTCTTAGTGAAGAAAGAGCATATGTCCGCCGTTATTCAGTCAGAACACACAGTTCTTGTTCCAAATAGCCAATTCGTCATCTGAGCTCAGCGGAAGCTTTTTGGGAGCGCCTGACAACAGTGTATGGAGCCTTTCTCATTTTATCTTCCCCCCTCCCCCCACCAAGCATGTTGTCCAGGTAGAAGAAGCATGACTCACAAGACAGTGCCAGCGGGATGGCTCTGGGAGGAAGGGGGGCTGTGCTAGGGTTGCATCCGGCTAACAAATACATACTCACTTCACAAGGTCATGTACATCGCCGCAAACCTGCTTCACATGGTCACGAATCTCGCTGAAAGCCTGCTTCACACGACTCACTATACATGTTTTTACTCATAAAATTCACATTTTTTATTTGCAATTTTTTGACGGTTCCTCAAAAAGACTTCGCTATAACAGTGTTTTCGCTATTTCCGTGTTCGCAATGATGGGATTCTACTGTAGTTATTGCAGTTACCAATCAACAATGTAAAACATTCAAATGTTCATGTGAAAACCAATCTATGTCACTGACAAAAACTTGAAGTGGAAGTGGAAAAGGAAAATAAAGTTAACAGACATTTCTCTTTAGTTATTTATTTATTTATTTCACAACTAAGACAATTCCAATCCACAGACCTCATCACATGTGTGACAATCTAAAATGGCATCTGTTATGTAGACTACATCAGCACTAACCTTACAATTTTTACTTGCTTCATTCTGTAGCCATCTCTTCTCTCACAATACACAAGCACACACGCATCCCTTACATTTCACGCACTATCTAGTCCTATCTAATTAATCCCTAGTCTAAATGAGTCCACTGCTCCCGCTCATCACACTGAGCATCTCCCTGCTGCCAACCTTCGCACTAATGTCACTCTGTCAGTCACATCACTGTGTCAGTGTTTACATCCCTATACTCTTTAACTCTACCATCGTCTACGTACACAATACCCTATACACAACAGCATCACTTAGTCTACGCAATACAATTCCACTTTACAAATTTTACAACATGCATGTTATTTTGTAAATGCTGTTTTGCAATTGTTTTGTACCAATATCATACCTGCAAAGTCTTTAGACTGGAAAACTAGTCTTAAGAAAGTTACAGTCTAATGAAATAAGCACAATTTGAACGCACACCAAAATGTGCTTCGGCCGGCCGATCTCGTCGTGACGTCACTATACAGGCACGAGTCAGTCCACTCCGAGTATACACTAGACTATATTTACTTAGCGCACTTCATGCCAGAAAATGGATACAGATATGGGAAATCAACAGAAAATGAATGACTCCAAGAAACTGTAAATGGTGTATTGTGCCACATAGGGCAAATAAATCTGAAAATTCAACACACAAAGTGTTCATTCATGTGCCAAAGGACATGGACACGAGAAAGAAATGGTTCAGCACAATCAGAAAAATACAGTGTTTACGTTTTTGAAGGCCATTTCGATGTTAGTATGAATGTTAAAATACTTGTATTACTTTTATTATAATGTGTCGAGAGTAATATTACACCTGCATCGTTATCCTGCACTTTTCTGGTTATGCTATTGTTAGTGATGACGTGTGCCATGCACACCCGTTTGCCTCGAGCAGCATATGGACCACTTTAGACATGGTCTTGTTTCCATACGTTGCTAAGACAGGTGATGTACTGCCGGAGACACAGATATAAGACGTTTTTCCTGTACGCAAATTTGCCAACACAAGGCCAGTGTAGGCGATATTCTGTGAATAAACCTTTAGTTTTAAACAAGAAAATATACTGTTATCCAAGCAAGGCAATATTATGCAGCATTACATCAGTAGGTGAACTTTGTTTCAACAACGTTCAGAACCGTAAGTTGTCAAAACCGGACTAGATTGCTACCGTATTTGTCGGCATTTAGGACGACCCCGCATATAAGACGAGTCATGGTTTTGAAGGTTCAAAATCTTGAAAAAAAGTAAATAACCAATTTTGAATTTCATGACCGAAAAATGTTTTTTTCCTTTGCCTGAAACATTAAAAATTTAGTTTAAATATTTTCAATGCATTTATTACCGGCATATAAACATCATAGTAGACACATAAACGAATAACATTGGTTACTACTGCTCTCCGCGCGCCCAAAAGCCAAGGAAATGCACAGTGGCGGCCGGCGATATCTACAACTCCACACCTTACAGCTTAGCTTTCAAACGATTTATGGCAACCAAAAATGTTTGCACCCACATATAAGATGAGTAACAATTTTTGAGGGCCAAAAATATGTAAAAATTGTCCTCTTATATGCTGGCAAATACGGTATTACAAAAGGTTGCAATAAAACTTAATCTGATTTTTGTTTAAATATTTTTTTTAACTGTCAAGTTATTTTTGTAATTTCAGAAGCAGATTAGACTGTTTAAATGTTGTGGTATATTTTACGTATAGGCTTTAATTTGTTAGTATAATTTATTGTATTTCATGTTGTTGGAGACAATAAAATTTAGGTTGTTAAGGTTGGCATGTCTGAAAAAGAGGAACGAAAAATATGATACAGTAATGGTGGAATAAAGATATGTTAGATGCGAGTGAACGGTGTGTTTTAATGATAGAATAACAACAGGTGTGAACAGTGTTTTAATGATAGAATAACAACACATGTATTCCTGAATGCGCCCTAAATTGGACTTAAATACTGCAAGTAAGGGCAGAAGAGCGTTTCTTAGTTATTCTTAATTAATTCTTAATTGTTGCAACAAGGGTTTGTGTTTTTAGTATGTAGGATGCCAAACACATAAGTCTGGTGCGAAACGCAGTGTTCCTGCCTTTCCTGCCCGACACCATTCATCAGTCTTAGCCTAACGCGTTACCTAGTAAAACGTGTGCGGGAAGCTCGCTCTGCGACATCCTGGGGTCTTCAAACTTTACTCTAACCATTTTAGTTTTCAATAGTCAGTAAAGTTAAATACAGGAATGTTTGTATATTTTTAAACCCCAGGGACAGACACGTGCAGGGAGTGGTTTGTACCCTTCAATATTTAATTTCAAGTAAGATTCCATTGTTGGTCGTTGCCACATTTTTCAGCATATGCCGTAGCCTTCGAGCGAAAACAGAGGAATAGCTTCAGTGTTCCATTCCAGGGAAAATCCGGGAATAAATGCCATTGTGTTAAACAATGGTGTGTTTATTTACATGGAGTGTGGCGGGAGTAAGTGCCCCTCGATGTTGCCATCTTTGAGGCGAAACCTACCAAATTTGTTACTGCCGGATTACACCAACATCTTCAACGGACTCCAGAAACGACAACGACTAGGGGAATACGCCCATATGGCGAGCAGCCTACGACCCAGCTCTACCAGGTAACAGACACTTCAACAGTGACGCCGGGCAATGAAAATAATCCACCCAATTCCCTAGTCACCCAAGTCGTTAGTCCTATAGTTTCGTGATTGTTAGTAAAAATCTCTATATGCTTTTCCCAGAGCACCAAATAATTAAATAAACATCTATAATAACCATGTAGGCATAAGCATTGTTGGCACTCCAGTAAGTTATTTAGCCTACTGTTCATTTCCGATTTTCAAGAAATGCTTTTTAGGGACCCTGATACTGATGAGGCTGTGAAAAATACATTAGCATATGTGTAATAAATACAATGCTACAAAATTCTTCATTTTCATTTCAACATATTTGGTAGCATTTATGAAACTGTGCCTACTGATTTTGTAACATACCACACCAAAACAATTTCAAGCGCCCACTTAATGCTACAGGTATTGTGAGAATTACTTAGAGGAAAAAAAAAATCAGTCAAAAATAGTAGTTGATATTGTAAAATTGTTCGTGGCCTAAGAAATATTTTCACTGTGTAACTTAGTTCTTTTAAAGAGGAAGAATAACATATGATTTCAGCTAGTCGATATGTAGGCCTAATGAAACATCTGAAGGCATCACTGAAATTTCACATAGTTCTCACAATACTGATTTCATTTATAATTTTTTTTCTTTTTACTAAAAATTTCTCTTGTTATTTAACAGACTTGAGATCTTAACGCTAAATGTGTTAACTGCCGTCTAAGTGGCTTTCGAAATTAACATAAAAGAAACTGCCAGGAAACTTAAATAAAACTTATTTTTGCAAAATTAACTTTTTACTACCAAAATCATTGATGGCCACATTTAAATGTATAAAACTACAGTTTATTAAACAGCACATTATAAATTATACTCTACTCTTAAATCTGCAGTTATCTGCTCAAGAATATGACATAAGTAAAAAGTACTACCTAGCTATTTTTTCCTACGTTGACTTCTGTGAATGAAATTTACTCGTAGGAAATTGTAAAATTCTCGTTTGTATTTGAGGAGAGGCTATACTCCACTCAGCTATACACATTGCACAACAATTTCCCATTTCTACGAAAAGGCTGCTTGCATTAAAAACAGTTTTTATGTGTGCCTTAGTTGGAGGAGATTGGTTGCTCTGTAACAGCAAACTCGGTTTATTATTTTTATGACCATTGAGAGACTCACACAAACTACTAACCATTAGAAACAGTCAAACTGATGTACAATATCTCAGAACTCAGTCCGCCATAAAAAAAATAATGAGAATTTTTCATGTCTCGTTGGACCCACATTTATGAGTTTGATCCCCGGTCCAGCCATCCTGACAGGGGTTTTCCGTAGTTTCGCTACGTCACTCCAGAGAATTCTGGGATGGTTCCTTAGCAATTGTCATGGGCGTTAGCTCCATTAATGGCTATCACGTATGTAAAAGTGTATTATGTACCATCTCTATTAACCTCGTCGTGGACGAGTTGTAAAACTACAATAGAAAACGACACAATACTAGACAGGCAAGTAATAACGGTCTTCAGAAGGTTGGGCATGACTATTTAAAACAAGCAGTTATGACGAATAGGCAACCAATTTCAGTTGTGGCAATAACATTACAATTATTATTTCAAATCATCCACACTGTAAAATAAAGTTTAAAGGTGTAAAAGTATATTTAATAACTTATACATTATGAAATATTTACATATACTTCTTTATTTAACATAGTACTTCGTTAGATTTCACATAAACCCTTGTGACTTATCCAGTGTAAATCAACTAAGGCTAAATCTGAGATCATGTCTGCCACTTCAGTACTTTCCTGTACAGATTTGAGGTCACCATCCACCATGATGACATTCAGCGACTCCTTGAAAAACTGAAAATTACAGTAACAATATGAATTAAAAATCTTAGTTAGCCAAAATTAAGGCAAACATATAAACAGATTTATAAAAATAAATTTAAACATAAAAGCCCTTTAATTGTTGGTGTTATCTAAAATACGGATTTGAAATAACTACAAGACTGCTGAATCACAAGATTTTTTGATCCAGACTTTGTAAAAAAGAACCTTCGAAAAATCTTACAGTCAATAATAAATGCTGTGGCAAATGAGCAAAGCCATACCTTTTCTAGCCCACAGATGTCATCAGTCTCTGTACTTGGTCTAATCAGCACCACTTGTCCAGATAGCAACTCTTCATCAGGCTTGTAGCAGAGCAGAGTCTCTATTCTCCTGTACAGAGCTTCTACAGCAAAAGAAATATGTTGCTTGCTGATTTCAGACATCTGTGGTAACTCTGACATTGCTCTGTGTAAGCGTGAGCTCCAGTCTGGTAACAACTGCAGTTCTTTGTTAACCTACAAGAACAACAGATAATTTATATGTATAAAAAACACAGTAGTTATTTTGTCATTACACAGAGTTTAAAAATTTAGACAACTTATAAATACAAACTTAAAGAATATTATATAAAATCTAAAATACTGAGAAAATATAGGCAAGCATGGAAATATGATCTTTAAAAGAACAGAGAAAAGGGAGTGCATGATTGGATTTAGTTGCTTGGACATACTTCCACTGCGAAATAAATGACTGTCAAAGAAAACTAAAAATAATAGAAAAAAAATAAGAAGAGTATGCTTTAGTCAACGGGATAAATACACAACATAGAATTCCAAAAAAATGGAATTGGGTCAAATAAATCAAGGAACAAACAGACAACAAATGAAAAAATAATAAATTCAAAAATCAAAACAACAAATTACAATGTGACACAACGATCAGACTAAACAAAATCACAGTAAAAATCAGACGCGAACACAAAAACAACAAAACGACACTCTGATGAGACAAAACAAAACACAATAGATACCAGACATAAACAGAAAAAAAAAATATGATACAATGATGATACAAAATGAAACACAGTAGTTATCCAGACAGTAGGATGACATTTCGAGAACAGGAATATGTTTCCATCACCTGCTTGACGCACAGGGTTCAGGAACATGAGTGTGACTAATGGGGAGACAGAAAACCATGGGTTTACATAGGCAAAACCCACTTATTCTGCTCAGCAAATGGAAGACGAGATGTCTCCTGATTGGTCGGCATAGCATAGATTGACTCTGATTGGTTGCAGTGGGTTGAGGGTTTGTTTTAGTTTTGTGCTGTAAAACTATTTCCCCTTGATTACGACAGAAACACATTTACAGCACAAAATAAAACCAAACACTCATCCCACCACAACCAGTCAGAGTCAATCTATTCTATGCCGACCAATCAGGAGACAGCTTGTCTCCCATTGGCTGAGCAGGATTAGTGGATTTACCCTAGTAGTCAGGTTGAGAATTCGTAGGAGCAGATTCACTTGCAGCTGGTCTCCGTCTCCTAGCAGCCTGGCTATGTCTTGGTTTGTTTGCGGTGCTCCCTCCAGCAGGAACACTCTAGTATTCTCTCCTTCAGCCTGCAGTTGTCTGGCCAGTTCTATTGTGTATATTCCACCCCAAGATATTCCTACCAAGTTGTACGTACCGTGCTAGCAGTCAGGTTGAGAAGTTGTACTAGCAGATTCACTTGCAGCTGGTCTCCGTCTCCTAGCAGCCTGGCTATGTCTTGGTTTGTTTGTGGTCCTCCCTCCAGTAGGAACACTCTAGTCTTCTCACCTTCAGACTGCAGTTGTCTGGCCAGTTCTATTGTGTATATTTCACCCCAAGATATTCCTACCAGGTTGTACGTACCATGCTAGCAGTCAGGTTGAGTAGTCGTACTAGCAGATTCACTTGCAGCTGGTCTCCGTCTCCTAGCAGCCTGGCTATGTCTTGGTTTGTTTGTGGTCCTCCCTCCAGTAGGAACACTCTAGTCTTCTCACCTTCAGCCTGCAGTTGTCTGGCCAGTTCTATTGTGTATATTCCACCCCAAGATATTCCTACCAAGTTGTACGTACCGTGCTAGCAGTCAGGTTGAGAAGTTGTACTAGCAGATTCACTTGCAGCTGGTCTCCGTCTCCTAGCAGCCTGGCTATGTCTTGGTTTGTTTGTAGTGCTCCCTCCAGTAGGAACACTCT
>PNEQ01003245.1:0-12662 GCA_003012365.1 Medauroidea extradentata
TATATATATATATATATATATATATATATATATATATATATATATATATATATATATATATATATATATATATATATATATATATATATATATATATATATATATACACAGTATACATATAAAATATACTGCCTGTAGAAAAAGCTGTGTCCTAGAAAACTAAAGGTCATAAGCATAACATCTATTCATGAAGAAAACTTTCTTGGGAGAACAATGCTGAAATATTTCCAATTGCCACTAGACTTAACATATGGTGAAAGCTCAACACCAGAGCAAGAAGCACACATTATAAGATAAGATCTGGTGATTATAAAAGTGTAAACACACAACAAACCAGTAAGTGGTCTTGATAGTGAGAGCCACTTCTTCCAAGCAAGCCTTGAACTTATCTGGCGACATCTTCTTGCCAGTATTTAGAACTTCTGGTGGGTACGTCTGGCCAGGAGGAGTTGTGACACAAGCAACTGCCAATGCCTGTAACACATGCAACAGTTGTACACTCTGAAAATATTGTATGCCATAACAATAACGGAAAACCTGTATGTATGTATGTATGTATGTACTTTAATAAAAAAAAAAAAAAAAACACATTAGTTCCCAAAGTCAGGACCAAGAGTATTGAGTTCAATGAATGTTCAGGTGATTATTACATATTTATGAAGGTGCCTAAAAATTAGGTGTGTGTGAACAGTGGTATTGTGTGTTGTGTTTCAAATAGTTTTCAAACAAATAATTTTATCAAATAAATTTCAAATATTTTTCAAATTGTTTCTCTTTAAATTAGGAATACATTTGCCAGTGAATAATCTAGCATTTATCAGGAGATATAGAAATCCACTTTGCTTTATTAATACATGCAACAAAATTTAGCAGTGTTTACTTGATAACCTCAAACATTTATAAATTTTTTGAGTATAAATTTCCAAATGCGCTCAAAAGTTGCGTACTGTATTTGCCAAATTGGACACAAAAAATCGAAGGTGCGACTATTATTCGAGAAAAATTCCCGTGGTAGAAAAAAAAATTTAAAACCAACATTTTTTGTCACTAACCCTATTTATATTAAAATAACTCAATATTATTGGTAGAACTATTGATGAATGAACTCTGAAACAATGACTAAATTTCTATAACTCATTAGACCTTGGAGGTTAGGTTAGTTCGTTCATAATTAAATATGAAGATTTGGTGGGAACACATTTCGTGATCAGTAGTATTTACCGGTAAATAGACACTTTTGGTTATTATAAAACCAATCAATTTTAGTTTTCTAAGTTCAGTTTCTCATGAAGTTTTTGTTTTCTGCTTCTGCGAGTCCGCTGCTGTTTATTACCATTGAAGTGTTTACAAACTTTGTTTTTAATTTGCAATGTCATAGATATACTGCATTCAGTTGGGAAAGTCCATGCGCAAGACAAACATACAAGACGGCAGACTGTTAAACTAGTAACGCTATGTTCCACGTTCATCCCAGCAGAATATTTTGGTACTAACTACTATAATTGATTCTTGCATCAACCACTTTGTTCTAATAGTGTGGTACTTCCTACTCTAGCGTAGTTAACATCTCTGATGTAGAAACGTAAACAGAACATTGCGGTGCAATGATTATGCGATGAAAGTACTTCTACAATTTCTGCCATCTCAAAAATCAGATGTGACTACTACGCGATGACAACGATTGTGCGATGAAATACAGTACCTATTTGCATGCAAATCAATGGGGAAAAAAATGAAAAAAATTATACACCCTACCTTTAGTTCGCACAAAGGGTAAAACGTCTGGGGAAAAATACATTGGACATTTATGCTAAAATTATTCTGATTGCAAGTTTTGGTTTGACTAGACCCCCGATTTTACGAACCCTGGATTTTACAAGTATACTCTCGCAAACCGTAAGAAAAAAAATTAATTAATTAAAAATTTGAAAAATTCTGAAAAACGTGACGGCACATGTTGGAGCCTGTAGCATTACCATGTTATAAGTTTGTCTACCCCTGATTTCTTTATAATTGAGTAAAATCATACTCTCTGTAGATAATATTGTGACAGCTAGAATTACATGCTTGTCTCACGGCCGGCAGATCACCCCCCTCCCCAAGGTACCTTCCAAAACATCAACGTGGTTAACAACTTGCAACACGTTTCCAGGGAAATATCAATTAATATCTTCACTTCTTGACCGAAATATATCTTGCAGGCATTGTAGAAGTACTAAGAGTTTGTGTGGTGAGGAATAAAGGTGAGTTTAAGATAGGAAATTTAAAAGTTTAATTATGGCTATTGTGTGCTGTTCTCTTCTTACCATTTGTAGTTTCTTGAAGATACCATAACCAAAACACTGACACAACGACTCAATTTGAGATGATAGAAATTTATTAATAACAGAAGATATTGAATATAGTAGAGAAGAAAAAAAAATATTAAAATCGCAAAATACTAAATCTCTCACCCTAAGTCAGACACATAGCTTAGACAAAATTTACTATTAAATTGTTGAAAAACTTGAGTTTTGTCAGAAGAAAATAATATATTCAGTATTAATAATTCCTCGGATTGAAATAAAGGGTTTCCTTTCACTAATTTTATGGGTGCTCAGTCGGTGATTTTAAACTCATTATAAAGGACCTCTGGGTTTGCAGAAAATTACAAATTTAGGCACACTAAATTCTGAATTAAAAAAAAAGACTTAGTTAAATATTGGTAATGTAACTTTTCTCATTTAATTTCGTAGTAAATGTTCAAATCATTATTTTACATGGCTGGCCTTGTTCACAAGCTGGCTCAGCGTAGTGACGTACTGTCTATCCCATGTAAGAATTCCGTGTTTTGACAGCCGATGCTACCAATATTTTTAACACGTGCCATACACGTGGCAACCACTTAAAACAACAGGACGTGACCATATGACCTGATGAAATAGTGGCAACCCTGATCAACAAATTGGTTAACTTCCATCGCCGACGTTAAAAGTAATGTATATTATACGTGAAAAATAAGTACCCATTTTGGAGGAAACTGAATATAATAACACGGCTAAGTATCCAGCATTAGTCAATTAACTATTTTATTCTATTCAAATCGTGCAATTTTATAACTAATTTACAAACAACCGCACCGTTATCAGTCGACCTGTAACCAAAACAAAGCACTGTCATTTACGAGTGTGAAAAGTTACCGCATTCGCGTGAGTTTGAAATTCTTATAATGTGTTACTTTATTATTCTGTGCATATATGTAATATATTGTAATGCGCGTCCGCGGAGAAAAATGTTCGTCCTATGTGTGTGTGTTTCTATCTGCAAGTACCATCCTGTGAGTACTTGTGCAAAACTCTTTCTGTTTTAATTGTAATTAGTAGCCTAACTGCCTTTCCCGCCATTGTCCTAAAACTTTATATAATGGTTACTAGTAAAATTAAAAAATTATCAAAAAGTAAATGTCGAGTTTTTACTGATATAAGACGTTAAAACTAAAAACATTATACTAAAATAAAACCAATATTTGAACAAGTTCTCCTAGCAGTTCCGACACAAGTTTGCTCTTTGTAGATCCATTTACGCAATGTTAAAACAACCCCAGAGTGCCAGTGGCGCCAATCAGTCATAATGGGGTCAGTTTTCATCTCAAGTGTCCAGACCTGTTCCTCTATGGCCGTGGTATGGACAACACAAGCATAGGCTAAGAAAAATAGCTACCTTACACCACTGGATTAAAGGTCTGGTCGTCTTCAGTTCACATCAAAATTAGCCTAAATAGATAACGGTGCAGGCCTCTTCTCAAAAAAAGCTTAAAAAACACTGGGCATACTGTCCTCTAACTGAAGGTTTTCGTGATCTAGCTTAGGTCGACGGCAGAAATAATAAATTCCATATTTCACCTGGGTCGATTCTGCTGTAAACTTCCTCAGTAACATTCCAGGGAACAACTCATGTATTGTCCATACCGTGTAAGAATTCCATTATTTGACAAATCATAAAAAAGTAGGGCATTGTAAACAAAACATTATGTATCCTTCCACCACCATGTGCTTTCCAGCTGACAATCAAAACATGTCAACAGTTAAGGTATATTATGATTGCAATAACATTTATAGTGTATTGTGATTTTCTTGAGAATATTTTTTAGATCTCAGACAAATAATTTATTTTCAATACTAGATGCACATTAATCTTATTAGGGTTAGGTGGGCAATGTTAATGGAATTATTTCATATTACAGCAATGGATAGCCTACTCTACAGATATTATGTTAATACAATTATTTAAAATTTAACTTTTTCTTGTATATTTTTCTAGATTTGATCAAAATTGTAACATTTAATGGCGTTACCAAAAATAAACAAACATGTATGGGCAACTTATGTTTTCTACCCGACATCTAAAAAGATTAGATAATAGTAGCTTATTTGGTTACTGCAAATTGAAGTTGCAAGAGCTTATTACTTGAGACATGCAAAATTCATGTTATCATTTGGTAGCAGACTAAACTTCACTTTCCTATACATAACACAACATAATCTGCGACTCAACTGACAACGAACTTTTATGTGTTGTCATTTACGTGTGTTATGTCTTTACAGAGATTGGCCTCTCTACCGTGTAAGCATTCTCCGCGCCAAGTCAATATCGGCCAGAGGAGACGTTGAACAAGCCCTTATTTTTTTTATGAACAAGCCTATAGTTACTTGGAGTCTATTCAGCAGTCAGAAAATTACGCAAATTTCGCATGTCTCTACTTATTACAGTGCAAGCAAACATTATTTAAACTTTAATAATAATTAAAATAGGCAAATTCATGTAAGAATTATTACAATTTTTTTTCGCGTTGCCTTTAATTTGGTTCTGTACTATCAGATCATAAAGCCGTATAGGCTTAGTTTAAGTTTCCAGATGTAGACTATTAAACAAACTTACCTTTTGTGGTAGGCCTACCTTTGAAATATCAGTGTTATTATAGTCGTGTGACTATTGCAGGCTATGTAGCAAAAATTTGTGCTCTCACAACCTAAACGGAAATAATATAGCAATAAAAAGCGTAAGTAATAAACAAACATGGGTAGGCCTAATTCCCCAGATCAGGTTTCAATATTTTGTTGATTAATTAACACTTGTCATCAAACCAGTACACTTTAATGACCGGGAAATATATAGGCATACGTCTTCTGGCCGTTTCTTTTGGTAATATGTAGGCCTAAATTTCTGCAGCTGACAAGCACAAAATCTCATGTAGACTTTATATTAACCACTTACTTGCTTAAAAAAAAACACGGACATTTTCTTACAAAAAGAATTTATTGAGCCGGCGCCTTGAAAAAACATGTTTACATAGAAAACTACAACAAGAACTGTAGGTGTTTACCCACAAATTTTGTTAAAATAAAAATTAGGTAACATTTTTTAAAATTTTATGTACGTAGCACTTTTGTCTGGACGGAATACGTACTTCTCATTTAGCAACTGTTTTTGTAGACATGCCAGCTGAAGTTCCCGTCTTCCGAATCACGTCTTAATATCCCGTTGTCGTTAGCGATTACAAGCCGCGTATTTTAATCCCTGCATTGCAATATATTACAATTACATACATGCACGAAATATGAAAATAACACCGTACAAGAATCTCAAACGAACACGAACACACGAGAAGCTCAACCTCAAACACTCGCAATGCAAATGGCCGCTGTTTGTTTTGGTTGCCGGACGCCATAATATCCCATTGGCGATTACAGGTTGGGTTTTATAATCCACACATTACAATATATTACATATATGCACAGAATAATAAAGTTAACACATTATAAGAATCTCAAACACTCACGAACGCAGTAACTTTTCACACTTGCAAATGGCAGTGTTTTGTTTTGTTTACAGGTAGACTGATAATGGCGCGGTTGTTTGTAAATTACGGTAGTTATAAAATTACGCAATTTGAATATAATAAAATAGTTAACTGACTAATGCTGGATACGAAGCCGTGTTATTATCTTACGTTTCCTCCAATTTACTGCCGTCAGCAAGCACACAAAGCATCACTGTAATTCTTGACTTCTCGTTACCAGTGGTCTTAACTATCACAGACTTAGCACCTCTCTCGTTCGCCGTGACACTCGAGGGCATGTCAATGTAAACTGGGGTTTGATCTGCGTTCCCCATTTGGCCCAATAGATATGAATATTGTTTCCTCAGTCGTATTACATACTGCTGAAATTTAACGAGCTTCTCACTGAAGTCGGAGGGGAGTCGTTGGGCCAAAGAAGTCCTTCGTCGCAAGGAAAAACCTGCACGCCGCATCATACGGACACACCAACCTGTGCTAGCCTTGAATTCCGTACGAGGAATGTTCATAGCAGTAGCGATTTCCAAGGCCTTCAATTTCAAAACTTCCCTTGAAATTGGCATTCCTTCCGCACGTTTTTCACGAACAAATGCAATGAGAATTTCTTTGACTGCATCAAAACGGCCTTTTTTTGGTCCTCCGAATGATTTTATACTTGAAGAAGCACTTCGAAGATCGTTTTTCTGTTTTCGCCAACGCCGTACATTTTTTTCACAGATCCCATACTTCCGAGCCGCTGCGCAGTTATTAGTTTCTTCAGCACATCTAATAACTTTAAGCTTAAAGTTCGCGTCAAAGTAGTGCCTCTCTTGTTTTGGAATTTGTGATTATGATGTCCCGCGTTTTTCAACACGATCACTCATGCTGTAGAATAACTGAATTCAATTGAAAGAACACGTTCGCCGATAAAACCGTAGCAAAACACATGTTACCGAAATAACGAATACAAAAACGGTTTATTTGTTTTACCGTAATCGCAGAAATTTGTTCATAGATAAAAAAAATTAATGACAACTACCCGTCATAGTTTTATAGGGTGCTTTCACTAATCAGTTGCCATAGTAAATATTGATGTCGCAGTCACGAGTCGAACAAAAGACGCCATTTTGCTCTGATTCATGCGCGCTTATGGAACACACCCTGTTAAATGTAGACGATAGCCATGCAGGCGAATGTTTTGTTTACGTATTTGTGTTCGTGTACATAACCTAGTCATTTTGAATTTAGTAAAAAACTATTACGTTTATAGTAGATATTGATGTAAAACTGGATTTTGTATAATTTAGTACGAGTAAATGAGAATTTTTTTTCATATTAACGATTAAATTTTCTTGGTGTGCAATTTTAGGCCGACCTGGATATTTAGTGTTGTTTTCTGGAAATAAAAACATTGGCCTCTATTCGGGTAAATACAGTATTATTTGCCATTTTTTGTGTGAAATGATACATACGTCAGACTATGTATTCACAAGAAGACATTCGGTGCTCGGTGTTCTCTTTTTTCTCCAAGACATGGGTCGGTAATATTTACCGTTAGGGGTATTCTTTGTGATATAAATTTATATTTTAATGAAAACTTGTATTACTTTCCTAAATGCTACGAAAATCGGGATTCCATTGGATACACTTTGCGAAAAATTGCAATTTTTTAAAATTTGGCAAAGGGGTGGGGAGCAAAATTGGCCTCAATAAATTTTACGAAGGTAGCGATTTTACGAACGTCATAAACCGTCATCATTCGTAAAATCGAGGGTCAAGTGTAAGTACTTCATGTTAGTAGCCTGATAGGAAAAATATATATTAAAATACCATGCACATTTTCAGCCCACTCTACAGTACGGTACTTCTGAAAACACGTGTGTACAAAGAAGACTTCATACGTGTAAGAAGATGATGAGACATTACACTTACCTGAAGCACAGACTGCTCTGCCAGGCCTATTCGTAGTTTACCAGCCAGTGACCGAATAAGATAGCGTGCTTCACAATCTTTGCATGCCACAAACAATGCCTGGATCTTGTTCACTTTCTTCCCCATTGACTGCAAACACACCATATAGCACAAAGAAAAATGTATACAGTACAAAAGTGTCCATTCACACTCAAAGATGCAAACACCTCCTGATTATAATCTGCAATGGAAAAACCCCTTTATAACAACCACCTCTCTATTACAACCCTCTCCTCAAGAGCTGTGGGGTTTTAAAATAGGAATTTTACTGTACAGTTAAACCTCTTTATAAAGACCAACCCTATATAAAGACCCTATTGTAGGGAACTGTGAGAGGTCTTTATAGAGAGGTTTTACATTTTATATATTAAAATTTAATATTTTAACATAACTAACATAACATACAATACTGTTAAAGTGCAAAAAGTTTTAACTGTGTATTTTTATTAGGGATGGGATGGTTCCAAAATTTCTGACTCTGATACCCGAGTATTGATTCCTTCACAAAACTTTTAGATTCTTGATACCCAATTCTATTAGTAACTACTTTTGTATCATCTCGATCACTTGACGCCTATTTAAAGATTGTTTTCCCTTCCCCTTATGAATATGCATTGTTTCTCAATACATATTTCTTCATATTGGAAGTTTTTTTAAGATACATCACCACCAAGAAATTTTAACGACACATTGTACTTGAAAAATAGCATATAATTTGCTGGGTCAGTTATAAAATGCTTTCACACTTTGCTTTTAATACGTTTGCATCATAAGTCACATAAATTTAACTAAATAACGAGAATCAAAAATAAAGTGAACAAAATTTTAAAGATGCATTCAAGGAAACTACGTTCTGAACATAAAATCATAAACAAATGACATTTGTTATAAATGTGGCAGTTGTGTTTCCAATGGTAAAATTCACACCCCACTCACGGTAGTTGCTTTAGCCAATAGGTAGGGCTTATATTTTGCGTGTTACATAAAAAAATAATTCATTGAGAGTTAAAAACGACACAAGTACCATAGTAAACATAATAGGACAATAGCGGAACAGGCCGCTAGGCTACTAAACACAATTAAAACAGAAAAAATTGTGCACAAGTACTCACAGGATGGTACTTGCAGATAGAAACACACACACATAGGACGAACACATTTCTCCGCGGACGCGCGGTCACAACGTTTCGCAGACTACATCTGCTTCATCACGTGAGTGGAGGCACACTGAAGTCTATTGTCCAGCGGTGGTTGGTAATCAGTACACCTAGCAGCCAGAGGGCAAACTAAGGTGCGGCGGGAAGCTTGGAATGTGGGATTGTTATCTGAGGTTAAGGCCAGGTGGCGAGGTTAAGGCCAGGTGGCTGTCTGGATTTTGTGATGTATTGATGTGCCAGTTCCCAGCATCTTAATTCTGCTTTGTTTTTGTTTTTCAACTGTGGTAGGGCCCTCACCACTCTGGTTGTATAACAGGAATCAAAGTTGGAGTTATGAAGTGCTGCATGTGCAGCAACTGGCTTCTCACGTGGATCAACCTCGGCTCCAGCTATGGTTTTTTTGGTGTCAGCTCTGTGGCCATTCATCCTCTGTCTGAGAGCGTTGGTGGTTAGGCCGATATACTCTGCATTGCAGTGAGTGCACTGTAGCTGGTAGATGAGGTTTTGTTGCACAGTTGTAGCTTCCTGGTATGGGGTAGGTTTGGTTTGTCTCACGTGATGAAGCAGATGTAGTCTGCGAAACGTTGTGACCGCGCGTCAGCGGAGAAATGTGTTCGTCCTATGTGTGTGTGTTTCTATCTGCAAGTACCATCCTGTGAGTACTTGTGGACAATTCTTTCTGTTTAAATTGTAACAAGTACCATAGTGTATGGCTGTGGTACAGGTACGTAAAGATGACCAGGTTTTCTCGGTCATGCAAACCTGACGCTCTATCACCAAAGGTTACGCAGTTTGTGCTCAAATGAATTCAAACTATCAGCTTCAGTTCACAAATTTACTTGTAGTCTAAATCAAACTTTGTTTGGCGTACTTTCCAAGTGACTTGGATTGAAATGACACTTTATCCAGGCATTTCTTAAGCACAAAGTAATATTAAGTTAATATATTCTCACATTGTAAAACTACCAAACGTAAAATTGTGTTAAGTTATAGTTTTTCATTTAATGTTAAGAAACTTTGTTTTCCTTCTGGTTATGTAAACATGGGCTGTAGTGTATTGAAGTGTGAGCAATAAGGTTAGACCTACACCTATCCCTCGCATCACAATCATGTAGGTTAAAATTATGATTATGAATACTTAGGCCTATGCTAACTTCACATGAACAATGCAATACCGTATGTTATGTCTTTGCAGATCAAAACTGGGATTCTACTGTAATTGTAAATCTGAAATGACTGTGTGGCATTGACTTTTGTTTGCACAACAGAATATTTTGTAGAGAATGAATAATCAAGAAATAAAACCGATGCTCGATTATCAGTTGTTTCTGTAGAATCAGTGGATATCTATGAAATGGGAAATTGATTTTCCCACTCTTAATTTTTATAAGCATGAAAGAGTTTATAAAGCGAAAGGTGAATAATTGATCACACCTGTTGTACTTTACGTCAAACCAAACACCTTTATATCTTAACACACTAAAGCCAAATTTAGTTGCCATATTAACAACACATGTAGTTTCCAAAACAAATTATTCTGTAATTTACTTCATAGCACTTAAATTTTATACAATAACTAGCCAGCCGGCTGTGGCGTTGCCTGCGTGAAATTATGTAATGTAAACAGTAACTCTGGATAAAATATGTGAAGGCATTTAACAGCTAGCGTACTCAATAACAGTGAATTATAAATTGTCTTGGCTCAGTGTAAAGAGCACGCGCAATATGCTCATTTGATGTCATAATAATTCCCATAGCTAAGTCTTGCACGGGATACAAACCCGTAACCCCACCCTTTCCACACCACAAACTTTATACAATACCTGAGTGAATGTTAAAGGCATGCCATTATAACGTGATAATTCTTTCGTATGTAGTGGCTACAGTCCAAAGAGGTTTTATCTATGAGTAGGTTGGCAAAAAGAAACAACTGTTGAATTATTTCTCCGTGATCATTCTCTTTTTTCGGGAGACCGTAACATTGTACTGCTTTTCACCTACTTAATTTTCAAATTTCATAAAAACCTGAATTTTATTTGTATATACTGTATTTACATAAGCTTCATTCTTATCAAAAAATCATCTCGACACCTCACCGGGTATAAGCGGTGCCGATGATTATTTGAAATCACATTTTAATTTTTTAACAACTTTCAAGGACGAATTTCGAAAAATCCTGAAATATTTACGCAAGATTTATTTTGAAGCAAAAACCATTTCAATTTTTCCACTGGTTTAGGAGATCAGTGGGATTAATTAAAAAACACGTTTTATTTTCTTAAGAGCTTTCAAGGACGAATTTTAAAAATTGTAAAAACCCTCTTTAGATATTTACTTAAGCATCATTTTGAAACAATCACCTCACTATCTGAAATGGTTTAGGAGAAATCACAGATTAATGAAAAACACATTTTACAGCTTTTCACCCCCTTTATTTTCTAATTTTGCAAAATAGAAAAATTTGTGAATATGTATTTCTTTGGGCAATATAATAAAGTTGAGGCGTGTCCCTAGCGCTAGACGTTCTGGGTTGCAAGTAAGATTGCTGAATGCGAGCAGTGTATGGATCTAGAAGACCTTTGAGGTAAAGAGCATGAGATACTGGGGTGGTTCTACTAGGGTAGTTAGTAATAGAGTTATCCTCGACCCAGCGAGTGACTACTGGGTGAGCCAACAAGAACAAACTCTACTTGCTAGCGCAGGGTGTCATCTTTACATAATACTGTATAGGGCAAGGCAGATATCACTCGCCTTGTATTTGATATCAAGGGTTGGTACACAGGTTAATCTCATGAAAGGAGAAAACAAAATAATTCATTTTCATAGGGTGTTTATATTCACAAACATAAGTTACAGCACTTGTCACAGCATAATGGATTTAACTCTTCTAGGGTACCTGCATGGTTTACAACATGGGTTTGTGTCTGTCACAATTTGAGGACATACATTACAACACTGGGATCTCAATATGAGATACAACAATAGGATAGGACAATAATATTGATACAACTTGGAAATACAATACTAGTTCCACAGGACATATTATGATGCGTACTACTTTACATGGCACTCCGGGCCAATCAAATACTGGGCAAGAATTAAGGCCTTACTCGTGGCCGAAACTGTGAGGTGATCATCTCTTTGATCTCGAGAGGTTTATAATATTCATAGCCTCTTTTACATAATGGCGCTGCGGCCGTTTGAACAACACTAACATAAATCCTGCATTACTGGTAATTAAGCGGCGATCTCTCTGATCCCTGGGAAAGTTTACTACATTCCGTAACTTTCAATAAACTTAACGAGACTGGGGAGTGTAAGCTAACACTTTTAAAACTGACAACATGCATGGATGCGAAGTATTAGGCATAGTGGCTTGAAGAGCACACAGGTTAGGTTGCCATGCTAGGAAGGTTAAGTCTCAACTCAGAATAAGTCGTCCTGGCTAGGGTGGTGGGTTGAGATATGGGCAGGATCCAGGGCTCCCTTCGCAAGAAGCCGCTGACGGGTTCGGGGTGTTCCCTTTACAAGAAAGCTGCCCCTGGATGTAGGTAAATGTCAGAGGGTTCTATTTTCAAGAAAGCTCCTCAGGAGATAAGGTAGTATGGAGGGTTCCCTTTACAAGAAACAGCCTCTCGAGGAGAATGGGGCGTTCCCTTCGCAAGAAACAGCGCCCGACGGGATGAGAGGGTTCCCTTTACAAGAAAGCCTCTCGAGGA